>NQII01003025.1:122278-138651 GCA_002778355.1 Clitarchus hookeri | reverse complement strand
CCCCCCACCCCTCGTCGAGCAACCCTCCTGTGCGCCGCGGGCCACCCCCTTCTGCTCCACACCCCACACCCTCTCCGTGTGACAATACACAAGCGTTTAAATGTTGTAATCCTATTCACAGACTTAACCTATCCCCCCATCCGCCTCATTCGTCAGGCTGCCTTTTCACAGCCCTTGGAGAGCAGTGTCTCCCTTCCTCGCAGTCTTAGGCTTTATAAGGGAGGAATTAAAAAAAAGTGAGGCACGACGTTAGACAGGGGGGAAAGGTCCCCCCATTGCAGCGCCTTGTGCCGTTCTTGCCGCGACCGAAGTGACATTTCATATCTCGCGGGGTGGAACATCAGAGTGTGCCTGCTCTCCTTTCAAGAAGTAAAGCAGTGGGCCGAGACACAAGTCTGAAACAGTCACGCGTTTGTTTCTGTCTACGGCGGTGTTTAGCGTGGATAGGGTGAGAGCAGACGACTGCCGTTACCCGAACCGAGACACACACATGCGCCTTGCCTCGTCCGGCCAGCGTGGAAACAACGGGGAAGTCGGTGAGGTACGCGTGGAGTAGCGGCGGAACGAAGGATAACAGGATAACCCCAAGAAACCCCCTCGCTAATGAAGATCTTGTCCGGAACGCGCGAAGATCGCTGGCCTTAGAAGCAGGAGATTACTGGCAAACTTCAGAGCCAACCACGGGTCTTGGGAATAGAATACAAATTTTAAACTTGTACGACTCTTTAAAATGCGGAGCTGGGTATAATTCAATAGCCCTGTTCTCCGCAGAGGGGTATTCGGTAGCAATATTGACCACACAATAAAATAATATTCCATGTTTTACAAGCAAAAGTTTCCGTAAGTTACAAAAAAAAATTTTTGTATATATTTTTAGATCTTATTTTTAAATTTCAGTTAAATTTAATTTCACCAATGTTTTAACCCTGTGGCTTAGAACACTCTTCTTTATCTAAATAATTAACATTTAAACATGTAATTCTTCTCCCCATAGTTTCACATTAATTTAATATAGTAGGTCTCTTTTTACTATAAATAAAAAAACACACATTAACATCCAAGAGACTAATAAAAATCATTTTCTTATTTTTTCCTTGGAAAGATATAATCAGTATTTATGGAATTTGCTACAAATTCCATACGGATCAGTCCCGTCTAGGATCAAAGGACATTTAAATAAAGTCATAAGTAATTAACTGAGTATTTTATGTGAAACATTATAAACTTCGGCACCCAGTCATATCGCGTTTATTTTACGTTAGGAGCAGCTACCAATATACCCTAGACACTTATAGTCTGAGATAAGCGTGTTGTGTTTCAAGTCAGGTATATTACAACCGGTAAATCATAAGTAACCCGCGAAATAGAAAATGAGACTGACATACTTTGGACAGCTGTTTAGTGAATCATATGATAACCAAAACGTTCTGTCATTGTCGAAAGAAATGCTACTTTTGTGTATGAACAAGCGCTGTAGTTACTAATGTTGTGTTCTTAAGAATGCATAGAAGTTTGTAATTCTGCAATAATACATCAGTTATAGGTACATAAATTATTTCACTGTGTGGTTTTCTACTCTGATACGGCGAGGATGTATACTCGGTGATAGTTTCACGCCTGTGTTTTTTTAGTATTCAAAATAAATAGACGATGCGCTGCAAAATCTTCGTAATTTCAGCATAAGAAAGATGATCAAAATTGATAATTATCTTTTCTATTAAAATGATTTTCGTTTACAGACCAGTGGACTATCCAGCAAATAGAGAAAATGAGGCAAATTAGAAAATTAGTGTTATAACTTATTATCCCAACAAACATAATTAGGCTATTATAGTCAAAATGGGTTCGTCGGAGGTGATTTATGCATTAAGGGGAATACAGCCCAATCAAATATATTTTTGAATATTTGGCACAGGCAATTAACTGCTGGAAAAATGAGCAAGAGCCACATCATTAAAAAATAAAATTATTTAACTGAAATGAGTATACATTTTCTTAGCCGGTGGCTTGAGCTTAGCTTTATTTACGAGTCTCTTGGTATTTGTATCCGTAGCCTTTAATTAAGTCCTTTTTGAAATATTCAGTAAAATTTTTTTCCACTTATTCTGCGCGTTAGCTGTTAATACATTTAAACCACACTAAATAGCCTGCAATAAAGTTGTAAAAACTGAACAGTACATATGTGTAGTTTTGACGTAACAAATGCATTTCTAAGAGAATAAACTTTTTTATTTTGCATTTAGCTTAGGTTATGAAATCTTCAGTTATTATTTTTAATCCAGTTTTCCCCTATTGTACTTCGTTTTAGCTGTTAATCTATTTATACTAGCCTTCAGTACAATTGTAAAAACTTAACCTTTCATTATGTAATTTTCACACAGTAGACATAACTGAATAAATAACTTTGTTCAGATTGCAGTTACTTTAGTGCACATAACGAAGATCTTATGACAATTAGTAATAATTGTAAACAAATGCCGCGAAATAAAATATATGACAATAAAAAAAATGTAATGTCTTTCCTTTTAAAAGTAAGACATAAGATAATATATTATTCCTAAATGCGCTGTGAAATGACATCATATTGTTTCGGATGGATTTGATTAACAACATTTTTAACACACGTGAAACCTGGTGATTTTACGACGCAAATAATGTGAGGATACCGGCTTATTTAAAGCGTTTTTTTTATGTAATGGAATTCACATTTGAAAAACTGAACTTTGGGAATACCTCATTTCAATAGCCAGCGATTTTTCAAACAGAGTAGATAAGTTGCCCCTCGAGAAAGTCACTGTACTGAAACACGTCTCAAGGAAGAAATTATGCGTGAAAATTTGGATTATACATGCAAGTAGGGTATATTCTGAGCTATTTTATCAAAGGAAACTGCTGCAATATAATCATTAGAAACTCTCTGATAATTTCAGTGACAGAATTTTACTAATTAAAAGCAAATTTATGCTTGATTTCTGAGAATCCCATTGCTCCTGTCAGCGCAATTCAGTGGTTTCGCGAATCTATAGCAATTTGTCAACTGAAATTTCAGAGAGCTGCATATTATTAAATCACTGTTTCAGATTCAAAGCATAAAATTGTTCTGAAAGAATTCCGAAGGAAAGTCACCTTCAACTTGTTTAATTTAATTACGTTTAACTTTATACAGATACCTAGACTGCTTTCATCTCTGTTATTATGCCAAATATTTGCATATGTAATTTCAGAAAAATAATTAACTGTACTGCGAAATTCACAGTTTAATTTACACCAAACGCAAACCGGCTTCTCACTACCCTGCGTTTAATGGGCAACTTGTGTTTTTGCTTAGTCGGTTGAAGACTTAGATCTCATTTCCTGGTGCAAGAAGAATTTTAGAATCTCACTTTACGAATATATCATTTTCCTATTTGATATAATTTGAAGCTGTAGGATGCAAGTTATTTTCATAATACTACGGATGACAAGCTATAATCGACTTCAAATAGTTACCATGCAACAAATTCAACCTGCGTACGATAACTTTATCCCAAGCTGTATATGCACCATGGCGTTAACAGCTTTAGAGTTTTATTTTGTAAAATTGTAGTTGTAGGCCTACCTCAGTTACCGTATACATGAAGTTTATAGCTCACAAGTGCTTCAATTATAATGTTTTCCTAATATTTCAGCATACAAATTTGTTCAAGGTCTGTTGTTGGAAGTGATCCCTTTTATACAGGTCGCCAAAGAGTATTTTGGGTAGCGCTTGCAGTTCGACGACCTGTATGATGCAGGGAATCTTTTCTCATATTAGTGTCTCCAAACCTTTCAAAGTTTTCAGATTTCCCTTTGAAAAAAAAAACAGCAGTCTAAGTGGGAAGATGATACGCCAAGAGCGCCAGCAGGGTTGTCCTATATTATAATTTTTTTATTATTAATATGGTATTTGAGCAGTTTGTCGATAAGAGGTCTGTTAAGTCGCGTTAAATGCCTTCGTGCGGACGTTCTATGCATGGAAAGGCGCGCACTTGTTTTCCTCGAAAATACACGGGCCTGGCTCTCCGATGTCCTGAGATTCTCGCTAAACACCGAGTATAAAATCACAGGGTTGTTTATGTGAACGAGTACGTACGGATTTTAGTAACTTGAAATCAAATTGTTGTTCGAAGTGACATACGGTACTTGCAACGGTGAGACAAGGATTCTTCAGTCTAACTGGCATTAGAGGATAGAGTATTCCTTCAAAAAAAATCTCTGAGTGCCGCTTGCAAAAACAAGTGTGCTTTACTGTATCAAAACACTTAATTATTTTTAAATGCCCACACAATGATATTTAATCTCTAGATCATTATCATAATCCAAATGTATTTTGATTGTTCAGTTTAAAAACCGTGATGATCTTAGTTTACTTAGGGTATAATGTCAATTTTAATATGTTCGCTATGGCGGTAACATTTTCAGGTGTGCTATGCTCTATGCCCTGTGGTAATAATTTCCACGTAGGTACGAATAAAAGCTTTTTAGTTGAAGCCGCAATTATGTATTTCGAGTGATTTAATGGTTTTAAATTTCGTGTGTCTACGGGTTTATTCGAATACAACATTATATTAACGCATAATATCTCAACGGTTTTTATTACTTGTTCACGCCAATACTATTAGTTTAATTTCTAACTTTTTTTTTACATTGCCTACATAATGAGGGTACAAAAATGGTAAAAAATTGTTTTTCTTTCTACAGCCAGCACGTCATACCGTATTACGCATATTTATTATCAAAATAACTTCGAAATACCGACATTCCATTCTTCAAAAAGGGATAAATTAATTCAGTTATAGCTTGGTGGAATATGGATACTATTGAAGAAAACGTTACTAACGTTCACGTGCGAATTCTGTTCTCGAAGCCCGAAAAGATGGCAGACATCTGTGCAATCAGCAATAAATCCCTGGCTCTTTAATTTTACAGGAACTGGGGCACCAGAAAATTTTGCTTGAAATCGACCACAAAGTAATGCGAAATATCTTGTGTGAACATGCTTATCTAGAATATTATTATTAATAGACCGAACGTGGTACCACCCACTCGTTAACTGAAAAGTATTAAATTCAATATTGTATTTCTGCGTTAAGCACCTGGTACATAGCCTATTTGGGAATGAAAAGTGCTGTGCAGGCTGCCAGGATAGCAGGGTAGCATATGGAGCTGATTTTTTAATGCGCACTTCCACAATATTGTTATGTAGAAATTACTCAGGTATTTTTATATGCTGGTATGATATTAATGCCTCAAATATAGAGAAATACTGACAACTAGAGTATAAAATGACTGTTGCAGGGAAAAACGCAAGAAAACATACTGAGAGTAAAAAGTTAATCTCGGAAACTTAGATAATGTGACTAAATTGTACATATTGTTGAAAATTGAATATCTTCATGTGTTATAGAATGAAATGAAAAATTAATTTAGCTGCATAATTCGCTAAGGTAACAGCGCAATGCCAATGAAAGGACAGCACACGATTTTTGGTAGGGATTTGCGAAGATGCAAAGAGCAGCACGATTATTTTCCTGGCGCGGTGATGGCAAAATGCTGTAGGGTAAAATCATTGTTAGTGCTGCTGGCGAGGAAGGAACTCACTACCTTCGGAATGCGAGTCTTAAGCCAGGGCTAAGTGATTGTAAGCTCGTGACTGTTATATGCTGGCGTCCTCTTTAATTAGGGTAGGTTAAGTGAGCCGTCTGGCCGGAGGCATTTTGCGTTCCTGATGTCTAGCAGTGCGAGAGTACTAAGGTTCTACTAGGTACACGCATCAAGAGACAGGTCGTCTTTACACGTAAGGCGCCACCCCGAGGTGTAGTCTTTAACCGATCTGCCTAATAGGACTACCAGTGGCGACCCTGCAATTTATATGGTGTAATAATAAAAACAAAGGTATTTATTTAATTTTCAAATTGTGACATCGAAAAGATACTGCATCTTGCAGTATTATTGATGGCCATGCACGCTTCAGCGTTATGCTTATATGGCGAGGAGGTTGGAAATAGCACCCATAGTTCGACATCGAGCTGGGACCAGATGTTCCGCCGTCCACAATAATCATGTTATTTATGTGTGTGTATAACTGCGTGACATGAAACCCTACCTCTACATCTTGTACTTCGCATACAATACTTTAATTTTTATTTCGTCCAGCAAGTTCTGAGGTTAAATTGTTGCAGTAATATTCCGCGTGCCGGATGTGCGAATTGTCGTCGTTGTTTTTGAGTTCGTGTGTGTGAGAGAGGGAGACGTAGAGGGTGAGAGGGAAGGAGCTACAGCCACTGTGTCAGAGGAGAAGCAAGTCTGTCGGAACAATAAAGGGTCACGTTGTCGTTTTGTTGGTCCTGTTATGGCTGGCTTCCAGGTTCGCCTCAGCGGGCGGAAGGTGTCGATGTCACGCCGGACGTACTTTTTGTCTCTCGTTTCTCTCCCCGCGCGACCATCTGTCTCTTCCTCTACCCGCTCCTTCGCCGCGTGCGAAGCGGTAAGAAAACGAGGCATGAAAAAGTAAACGACGGAAAAGGGGGGTTGCGGGATGGTGGCGATGGTTTAAGAAAGGAGGGAAGGGAGCGAAAGGGTTACGGGTGGGTGGGGTGTTGTGTGACGTCACGCGCAGCGGCCGACAGGATTGGGTGGCGTCTGCGGGCCACCCCATTGGTGCCCCGCAAAGCGACGCCGTGCGTCTCTCTCTCTCTTCCACATCCCCTCTCACTCTTCTCTCGACATCTCTTCCTCTATCACCCGGCCCGCGGCGCTCCCTGTCTCTTTCTCTCTCTCCCTCCCACACTCTGGCTGGATGCGGAGCGCGTGCAACAGCGGCGCAAAGACGCCGCTGGGCATCTGGAAAGGGGGTGGTCATATTTCATACGACGGACGGGGGCAAGGTGTTGCGAATCCTCTCGGCTGACCTTAGAGGTTATCGATCAAGAGGTTTAGGCGTATTACCTCCGTTCCAAAAACATGAGATCTCTCTAATGTTTCAGCGCGTCGAACGAATAAAAATAGTTCAAACTTTTTTCTTCTCATCCTAAGACACCTTCAAAATATCTCTAACTGGTCGACAGTTAGCCTTTGAAAACATGGCGAATTTTACTATGTATACATTTTTCACAGTACTGATTGAGTAAAGTAGTCTACGTAAAATAAATTTGGCATTTCGTTACGTAAAGTACTTCTACGCCATTACGTCTTGCGAAAAGCAAATATTTCGATTTGGTTGTCATATGAATGTATTTCTTTTTCTTATACGCCCAATGAAGTATGCCAGTAGCAATAATGATAACAAAATTGTCTACATGACTATTTTACAGAGCCACTTCATCTACAGATAAATACTGGTCATTTTGGTAAATTACTGCAGTTTACACAATAGCCTGTTGGAAGGACTTTGGGAAGCTTTGAAATACCCTTTTAATCATGACACCGCTCTTATAGCCTAGCAAAGAAAAAAATTTCAACTCGAAATCAAAGTATGTGAAAAAAAAAGTGAGGTGGGTATAATTTAGAGTATAAAATTATAATGGCTATGTACTTTTTTATACTCCTTAACTCAAAATTCTACCGGTTTAACTTTTTAATGCTCACTGTATAGAAAATCATCAACATGTTGCACAGGAAGCTTATATTTGTCCACTGCTGTACTCTGCGAGGCTGAGTGCCCAATGATCTACCCAGTGGATAACTGATTCCTAAGCCGTGTTATACTGCTCTGTGTTATGGCTGGTTCATATCACAGATTACTGGTCACAAACCCTATACAGTCTATTAGTTTTGATAACGAAACAAGTTCTTTGTCAGCTTAAGTAGAGCACGCATTAAAAAATGTATAATTTGCAACATAAGATGTTATAAATTAATGTGGGAATATAAAAATTAAAGATGAACATCTATTATTGGTTAATAATTCTATAGTTCGTGCAAAATTGTGAGTACGACATACACTCTAAGAAAGTATTCGTAAATTTACCATATCATTGTATACTTACAGTAAAAAAGCGCGAATGGTATAATAGCTCAAAAACGGCGCTGGGCATCTGGAAAGGGGGCGTAGGGAAGTTCCCAACTTTGTAAAGTAGCTTTGCTAAACATTCCCATATTTTCAGCCTGATATGTATTATTATTTACATACACTCTATAGGTTAAAAATTTTCACTACATTTTACAAAATTCACCAGAAATTTTTTTACGGTGTAGTCAATGTAAGACATTCGTATATAACACCCTGGACTGATTGAGTATTTTATCATTACAAAAATATTGACATGTCACAGTGGAATATTTCTTATGGAGTGCACGGAATAGCTGAGAAAATTAATTAGTCATAATTATTCTTGAAGTAAGAGACTTGAAAATTAAACGTTATTACTGGAAACCGAGGATTTAATTATTATCACGCGAACAACATACACGCAAATATTACCAACTTGTTTTCCATGTGCTCGGATACATAAGTCATTAATTACGTCCGGATACCAGTAGGAGACACGAACAGACTATGTTATATTTATCTCATGTTAAATATGGCAACAACAACATATTTCCGTATTTATAGGTTTCTACTTGCAGTGGCACGTGACAACTATGATCAAGAATTCCCAATCGCTCTACGCACTAGAAGTCGTTTAACTAAAAACTATAAATAAATTATTGCACAAGGCGAATAAATTAATATGCTTTGTTGGCAGAGGTTTCTTGGCATCATCAACTTACTCTACTTTCAAATATAAGTATTTCAATTATTGGAAAAATACAGCGTTAGAAATTCAGCCTACATCAGGATAAGTAAAAATAAAATTTTTCTTTTAAATTATTGTTATACATTGGCGCCACTACTTTGTGCAGGCAGAGCAATCGACATTCGCCTTCGTATTCTGTAGTTAGTTAACCTAAACGCGCATCCAAAACCAGCTAAAATCATCAGTATCTTGCGCAGGAATCGTGCCCAGGACCACGGCCATAGTCAGGCTGCTGTTACAATTACAGTCTATTCACGGTTTCTTCACACTTTTCGAATCAAACCTCTGAAAAATCGCCACATGAATGACATGTTTCGTTGTTTCCTAAATATACCATTTATCACTAGCGTGCTATACTTCCGTTAAACAAAAAAAAAATTATTTTTTATTAAATTGAACTTTTACTTATATCTGCACTATAAATTACAATATTACGTTTGTTTATATATATGAATAAAAATAGGGAGAAAATGAGCGAAGAGTGAAGAGATTTGGGTGGTTTTTAACATCGAGGTTTTAAGAGCCGATGAGAGTGAAGCGAGGTGAGTATGGAGCTGCGCCGGGATGAAGGAGCGGAGGACGCCGGAGACTCCCGAGAAAACCCGCCGATCAGCGGCAACGTCCTGAACGATTCTCAAATGCAAAAATCCGGGAGCGACTCCACCGGGAATCGAGCTTGATTCGCCTATATGTGGGCGGTGAGTAGTCTAACCACTTCACCACCGTGGCCACTAGGGAGAAAACAGGCGTGTTGGTAATTCATAGTAAGCAATAGTTCTTATGCAAATTATTGTTGAACTGAGCGCACACAAATACGGTGCGCTGTCCCTTTGGTGTAATTTTCAAGACTTAGTTAAGATTTGTTTGCTGGAATAGCTTTGATAGTAGAACTTAGAAGGGCTTCAGAAAAGTTTAAAGTAGTCGTGAATGTACCATAACTGCCCGGCGAACGTTACCACATCTTAATCAACATCTCTTGATTTACTCAGACTGAGCAGTATTTTATGCTGTGGAAATTAATTAATAATAAAAAAAAACTAATAAATTTTTTTGAATGAAATTAAGACCTGTATCGGGAAAAATGACACTTATATAAAACATTGCAAGATATTTAAAATAAAATAAGGCAATTAAGCCATTTGTACTATATACAGTGTAATGCAGACGTGTTCACGTAACGGAAGTTCTCCTTCGAAAATAAGACTGGAAAAAGATTTTGTTTATAAAGTTTTCTGATTTTATTTGCCGTAGTAGGTAACTTGCTTCATTGTAGACTATTAAAAGGTTGCATTCTTGTTAGAATTTTTAAATGAGTTAATTAAGTACAATCTTTAAGTATGCTTTGGAAAAGAGAACCTGATGGCAAACATTATCAGTATTCTCTCGTCTCCAGTGGATGTTATTACTTTACCCACACACATAATCACGATATGATATTATGTAAAATTCTTTCATTGAAAAATGTTCTGAACGTCATAATATGGGTCTATGATACGGCTGTTAAACACTATTAAATAATTATTATATATTTTAACAAAAATCATTTTGTGAAAAAATTAAAATGACTACCCGCTTTATAAATTTCCATTGTATGTCAGATATCGATACCCTACACATATATATATATATACTGTATATATATATATATCAAACAAGAAATCGACGAAAGCAGCAAGTCATACGTATATGAAAAAAAAATTATTTGTATCTATTCAAACACTTCTAAATAGGTTGTCTGATTTTTCGGATTTATAAAATGTTAGTAGCAATTTTTTTTAACGTTTAAGTAGTGTGTTGCTTTTGCTTCATTTATGTAGGCTAATAAGTGACGGTGCCAGAGAGCGAATAACACAATTGTATAAACCAAATAGTGTAATATATTTATGGATCACAAATGCACGTCGTACTAGGAATATATATATATATATACTCACACACAAATTTCGAAACTACAATTTTTAATAAGTTATAAAGATTAAACTAATGATGTTTGTGATTGCACATTAAATAATAACTAGTTACCGGTACAATTAATAGGCCTAAGCCTACTTACCTTATAGGGCATATTGGCTATAGCAACAAATCAGGGGAAGTAAAACCCTTAAATGGTATGCTCATGTGTGTGTTAGAGAAAAACGTCTAACACAGTAATATTTGAGATATGATTTAATATTTTAATAATAATTTATTTTGGTGACAATACCATTCCAAATTATCGAATTTATTACTTTGTGGGTCTCCTACTTGAACACGTAAAGAGTTATTTTTGTCGTTTTAAAGGCATCAAGATACTACTTATATCGCACAATACTACAAGAATAACATTGCCTCTTTGAAAATAAGTTTAAAACTAAAATAAAAATTCAGGCGGATTTGCATAATATTGTTTACATGTGGTGGGAAAATTTTGAGAAAATTTTTGAGATTTGGCGTTTAGTTTAAATGTTTAGTTGCATCATTAAATGCAGTATTTACGTGGCACTTTGCTCCCGTTTTCTGGATAACCAACGCCGAAAAATTGGGGAAGTGCATTTCCAATACACTGTCAACCAATGAAAGCTTTATTTAAACTATAGCTTTTTTCCTATTTTTTAATTTTGAAATGACATTGGATATTGATGTTAAGCGATGTAAACAAAAAAAAGATCACGTGCGTTTATTATGACATAATAAGGCTTAATTTCCATTCACTCACAATTTTATATAAATAGCTCAAATGTACTGATAACCCATTGAAAAAAATGTCAATTTCTTATAAGAGGCGTAAGTTCCCTCAAATTCTTACACTAGTATATATTTTACAAGGATATATATTTAATCGTCTGTAAGTTTTTTTCTAACAAAGATCACACTGTCCATATTTTGTTGATCGAGTCATAGCCACGAGGTCTAGAAACGTGTAAAGTTTTCATTTTAGTTTCAGCCAAAGAGTTTGTAGAGTTCAATTTCGTAGATGTTAAAAGTATTTTTTAATTCGTCATTAAAATAGTATGGACAGAGAAATCGGGGCTTAAATTATAGATAAAGCATTACAGTAAAACCAAGAAATGAATTTCAGTTTAAATTTTAAGCATAATTTAAGTAGAAAATATTGAAATGAAAAGTTGCCAGAATGAGTTTATTTTGTACATATAATGTTAAATATACATATTATTCAACATATATAACATTACAATAAAAAGTTTTTGTAAGCGGAGCTGAAAATATGTTTGTATGAAAACAAATTTTTGTAAATTTACAAAAAAATATCTTTCATATGTTGTATTTGAATACTTACAAGAGTAACGGCTGTACTCCTATATAAAAATTGTGGCAGAGATACTGATATTCTGTAAACCGGAAATACCAAACTTTTAAACGTCCACCAGATATACTGATCCACGGAAATAACACACACTATAGAAGTTGAAGTTAAGATGTGTACTAATTGCCGATTAGTCATAACTTCCAAGAAAACACTTATGGTGAGGGCGACTTATTACCTGGGACGTATGTTTCCACAAGTTATAAGCTTGCAACATTAATTTTTAAACGGTACGAGCCAGGTTTCGAAAATGTATGTGATTTTACCTGTGATAGTACAAATATGTACTTTTATTTTAAATATTATAAGACATGTTTAGAATTATATATTAATCCGTATTTCGTATTCGTTAGTGTTTCTCTACAATCACATGGTTTCGCATGGTTTCCTTTGAATAAATGATAAGTCACAAAAACAAGCAACATAATGCAAGGATAAAGAAAATAAAATCAATGCGTAAAATTCTAAAGTTCTTGGCAGCAGCATTCATTTACTCATGTATGTAAAAAGTTACCTCCTTTTTTCACGTGGGACTAACGTACTCCTTATAAGTAAATGTCAAACTAATTACAGTTCCTCCGCTAGCTCAGTAAAAACTGGTTCTCTTTTGAAGGTAAAATACTGTATATTAAAACCAAATATGAAAAATTAAATTATTGAAAAGTTTGTATAACCTATTAAAGTAAGACGTTATGAAAGCATGCATCTGTGGAGTGGTGTTACCCTGCCTCCATTGCTCACGGGCAGAGCGGCCGACTTGTAGTCGGGAGGTCGGGAGTTCGCATCCCGGTTCCTACGCGGCAGATTTTCAGTTCGCATGTAGCGAACGGTGAATTTTTCATCAAGTCGGTCTTATGTGAGCGTCACAAACACACACTGTCAAAACGCCACACACGCTATGTGCAACGACAAGACGTATCGGTCACTTTATCAATAAAGTCAACTTAAAAAAACTGCTTAGAGCACTTCTTCTAACGTAGGAGTTTCGGATTCGATTCTCGTCACCCGAAAGGGAATTTTCAAAATAATAGCTGTGTTGTCGCATGCCTGACAGAGACGCATACAATATGTTCCGTGCAATCCTAGCTTAGCTGCAGTTTTTATACCATTGAAAATTTACTGTGCATAATCAAAAAGACAAATTACTTTGTAAAAGTTCAAATATCACCTTGTGATTTTACAGGAACTAATTTGAGAATTACAACACATATAGTTGTAATTCTACAGGATATCCGTCGGTACGTTACAGTATTTTTGTACAAATACTGAACATATCCTGTATACATTTCAAGCAATTTATTGCAAAGTACACAAATAATTTTTTGTAATGTTACCTAAAAAATTTTTGGTAACTAGTTTCCAAATTTTTTTCCTTAAAAATACAAACAATCTTAGTTTGTATATGGGCGTGCTATTTAACTTTTATTTAAGTGTGTAAGCAGCTACCCGGTTAGCGTATCGCATAAAGCAGAGGCGTTTCATAAGAACATTTGATCAAATTGTCGTGACAGCAGTGCACCGCAATTACGAAATGATTAATTTTGTAAGTGAAGATTCCTTCAGCTTGGAATTTCGAATTCTGTTTTGTCCAGCGGCCAACGAATTTTCGCACCTATAGGCTGTTCTCGGTAAAGTGACCCCTCTTTTGAGGCCCTAGTTTATTTTTTCTTTCAGCCATTTCTTATCCTTTGGCCATCTTTTTAAATGAATATTGTCGTGTAAGTAATGAACACAGTGCATGTATTCCACCGCACTCGGAAGTTAACGTCTTAGGCTAAAATAAAATATATTTGTTGACTATTATTTCAAATGAGAGGACTTTCGAAATTGGTCACTTTACCGTGAATAGCCTATAGTTGCCAACCTTTATGTTATTCATCTTTCGGTACCGCACGGAAACGTTTGACGTTGTCTTCGCTTGTTTCCACGTCTGCTGTCTGCTTTTGTTGATCGTGTTTTTTACCACGCCTCTGACCTTTCAACATCCTTTCCCAAATACAAAGGAGAACGTTTAAACACCTTTTATTCGCCGCGTGTCCTTTGAGATATCCTCTCCCTTTGCGACACGGCAAGATTTTTGAGCAGTAAATGTCGGTGCCGGGGAATGTCTTTTGAAAACGACTCCCTTGTTGGCCTTTTCAAGGGTCAGAGGGAGGAGGGGGGCGTTAAAAGTGGAGGGGAGAGACTCGAAGAAAGGGTTGACGCACTGATCGCTAATTACGTACGAACCAGGAGACAGGGAGGGAGAGCGACGAAGAAAAGGGGAACCAGGGTGATAAATACTGTGTGCCACGTTGTGATATGATCAAAGCTTCATTTGCCCCGCTTCCAATTATCGGGCAATTTACCGCCCCGTCATTGTTTACGGTACACGGAGGAAACTGAGTTCTCCATTTTTTTGGCAGGTGGAATAAAATCTCTTTTCCGGCTTGATATCTAAGTGAGTGTGAAAATTGGAAGCGATTCTGCTGGCTGGGCGTGAAACTTTGTGGAATGGGAATTGTTGGTTAGAGGGGGGTGGGGGATAAATTTTGCGCATCGTTCGCAGGTAGCTAAATGGAAGCGTTAATGAACAGTTACGCACGGTGGAAGTCACACGGCGAGAATTTTGTCAAAGGTCGTCGGCGAAACGTGGGACAAAGTTAGCACGCGTTTCGAGCTGTGGAAACCAAACCGACTAGATAACTTGAATTGTTCTCGGCACAGCTGAAAACCGGGCAGCAACACACAAGGAAGATCATTTCACGCTTATTAAAGTAAAAACAACAAATTTTTCACAGGAAAAAAAATGCTTAACTACGATGTCACCAGGAACATTTACTCCAAATATAAACAACGGGAGTCGAAATAAATTTCTGATTTTATGCAACGATGCTTAATTCAACAAATTGATGTATTAAGTTTACTATCTACCAAGTCCGGGAATTTAAAAATCACGTTATTTATGTGTAGTACTTTCAACAGTATTTCATACAATTTACGGGAACCGTGCCTACTGTCTGTATGAGAAAGAGTAACAATTTTTACTCATGCCCACTTACTCATTATCAAAAAAATTTAGTAGTGGCTTTTTCATAAGTTTTCTTAGTTGATAAACATTAACGCTATCACTTATTGTCGGCAAATTAAATTGGTGGTGAATGGAAGGGAATGAGATTCTACAAAATGCTAAATTGACTTATACATACCGTACAAATACATATAACTATGGCCTGCCTGAACCTCGTTGTCCGTAGGTAAATACATAGTGGATAAACATAGGAGAAGGCTTTGTGTTAAAGTTGCTTGCTGCTTATGTGTATTGCATTCCGTAAGCGAAGCTGAGCATTCACAAAATTATGCCACGTCGCTTATTCTCCTAGGTAAGCGCCATACGTGTCGATAGGAAAATTCAGAAATTCACAGGCCATGTCCGAATTTCCACCCTGGAAGTCTTAATTATACACCGTTGAAGATCTCATTAATCTGATTCAGTAGCCGATGTCCTATTCCACTGTCCTATTGTTACAATTTTCTCCCCATGTCAGTGCGTTTAACTAGGTTCGTTACGGGATGAAGGTCCTAATTAAATAAAAGATTTAACTATAAATTTCATATTGTTTTACAGTAACTACAAACAAAATTCTCTCGGCTCAACATCTCACAATAACATGATATCACTTGCTGTTCACAATTGACGACTTCAATCAATACAACTTACAATAATCTCAAAGAAATTAACGTAATTAAAAAAACTAAAAACCAGTCCCTATAGAGAGTGTATCATAACATGTTCAATATTTTTACAATTAATATGTCCATATTTGACAGTTCCAATATTTACAATAAAGTCCGTATGACATGTTATTCAGTCCCACCTCAGTTTAGTCCACGTGCTACCAGTCTACAATGTTCTAGAGTTCTCCGAGCGCCCTCATGCACAGTATACTCCACTCGTCGGGTTTCACGCCCTCTCGTCCATTCACACCACAAACATCTCGTCCGCCGTCGCCTCGCAATCTCCCGACGTCGTCCGTCACTCACCTCTGCACTAGACTTCGTCCCCACATTCAGCCAGATGGCCTTCGCCAAGGACTGCTGGCCGTTGGACCACTGCAAAATTTATAGGGTCATACACCATCGCCCAGAAATTTCTCAAATGCCGCGTTGCGTCGAGGGTCCAAATTTCCAGTATATTCTTTCGCGTCCTCTACACTTGTATCTTCTCCGGAAAGGGGAGGAGGAGAGACTCTGACGCCAGCAACGTCCCCGCTGTCAGTCATTCCACCGTCTGCCCGGGTGGGGGGCGACGAGGCAGCGAGCGGGTCTGCCTG
>NQII01003025.1:0-114249 GCA_002778355.1 Clitarchus hookeri | reverse complement strand
CCCTCAGCAGCCCGCCCCCGCCGCCGCCAAGGACACGTCGCGGACCTCGCCCGGGGCGGCGGCGCCCAGAGTCGCTAGGCAGTCGGACGTCTGGCGGCCGTACTGAGGCCGGACAGTGGCAAGTGGCAAGTGCGCGCGTACATACACTTGCGAGACACTCGCCGTAACCTTGTGGGCGATGCACACTCGAACTAGCTAACCATTAGCAACAAACATGTTCACAAGACTATAATTCCTCATATTCGTTCCCTCCCAAAATAATGTGTTTCTTCATTTGGATCACAATAAAATTTTCGCCTTCATGTAAAATTTGTGTTCGTGTCTTTTCAGGTCTCCGCTGCCCAATGTTTAAACACTTCTAATGACAACTGTTTATGGCATAAAAACCCACTGTTGTGTGTCTAACGAATCCCAAAGTTCTGCATATTAATAAGAATCATGCAGAAACATAAATTAATATTAAATTTGTTACGTAAACATTGCAAATCATTGGAAACCAGTATTGGATGTATAACAAAAAGCTACTGATAAAGAATCAGCTTACTTTCCTCTACTTGGGTGCAAATAAATTTTAGTGAAGTTCTTGAAAGCTTAGATGGTAGGTAGGTATTGACGTCTCATTGACAGCAATATCATTAGAGATGAAACGAGAAACATGAGAAACAGTACAAAGACAATTAAAATACATGAGTTACTTACCCGGGATTCGAATTCAGAAAAACCCATAAAATTAAGTTTGTTTGCAATCAACTGCATAATGGAGGTAGGATTCAGAGCATCAACTTTTAGATGTAATCAGTGTAATGTTTTGAATTATAGGGTTCATTAACCTAAAATATTTACTCGGCCATCATTTCGAAGATAAGTGTCTGAGCCACTAAAAAGCATAAGTTGACATGGCCTACCATAACGCTACTTCTGTGAAATTTTTTATGGAAATCATTTTATTGGTTTCCGATATATGGCATTGGAACCTAATTTTCTTAAATGGGGTATCCTGTAAAATTGCTTAAAAAGATGATTTGTACCTGATGTTTGTAATAGATAATGACAACATAAAAAGTTTTATTGAAATTGTTAAATTGTGAAATAGATATGCCAAACATATCAAAATATTTATATAACCATCATTTTTTAAATCATGACCCGACAACCTTTACATTATGTCACTTTACATGGCCTTCTGTAGGTGTGCAAAATTTTGAGAAATTAGCCAAATTATTGCGGAAATATGACAATATGTTCGCTTTACTCACCTGACACTACTTTGCAAAACATCCAGCAAAGGAGAATCTCTGTATGCATATAGGTTGATTGGTTCTTGAGATATGGCATAAAACTTCTTTTCATCATGTGACGATCTTCTTAAATGGAAGGCAAATAGTTTATATATTAGCATATTCAATTATTGTCATGGATAAAATATACGAAGTTAAATTTAAATCTGTCACACTGTTTGATAGATATAGTTCACTAAACTTAAGTGTTTGTATACGCGCCGTTCAGTAAATAAGATACTTACATACTTAAAAAATATAAATTAATATAGCCTACCACAATAAAACTTCTTCGCAAAAATTGACATAAATCGGTTGATTATTTTCTGAGATATGGCATAAAAACTATATTATTTCATGTGGAACTATCTTACAAAATGGCAGAGAAATGAGACACCTGCATAGAAACTTTTGTTGGATATAACTACAACGTTAAGTTAAAATTTGTTTTGCAGTTTCGTAGATAAAAAATTCGGAGCTAAAATGTGTATATGGCCGACATTTTGAAAATATGTGCCTAACCCTTAAAAAATTTGCCAATGTACGTACCCTGCCATAGTAATACTTGTTTGCCAAATTTGGTAGAAATTGGTGATTTTTTTTGGAGATCACGTAATTTGAATTCATCAAGCGAAACTATTTTACAAAATGGCGTACGAAAGATATTTTGTGTTCACATTTGATTGTTGTAATATATACTGTCATCATACAAATTTTCATTGGAATTAATTACATGGTTTCGGCGCTTTAACGTACAAAACTAAAAGAGCTACATGGCCGCCATTTTAAAAATAAATGTCTGACATACCTAAAACATATAAGTTAATATTATCTAGCGCAGAACTAGTTGTTTTCCATATTTGGTATAAATCGGCCTTCTGTTTCCCGTGATGACAAAAACTTTATTTATTCGTGTGGTGCTTTCTAACAAATTGGAGGACGAAAGATGCTCCGCGTAGACACAATTGATTTTTGTTATATAAACTCCCAGCATACAAAGTTAAGTTGGAATCGAGTAAATGGTTTCGAAGATATATCATACTATATTAAAATAGCTAGAATGCCGTCATTTTTGAAATAGGTGTCTGACATACTTGAAACATATGTGTACATATCAACTGTGGAATTATTACTTTGTTCCCAAATTTGGTAGGAATGTGTCAATTGTTTCCCGAGAAAATACACATAAACTTGATTTATTCATGTAGCACTATCTTACAAAATAGTGGCCAAAGTGGTTTTTTTGACGTATTTGATGCTTGTAATAAATACTGTCAGCATAAAAAATTGGCTTAAATTGATCAAATGGTGTGGTAGTTATATCAAATAAACCTAAAATATTTTTATGACCGCCAATTTGAAAATATGTTTGTAATATTGTTTATTTACTTATATTTACTTGGACTATCATAAAATTACTTACGTGCCAAATTTGGCGAAAAGAGGTTGAGTAGTTTTCGAGGTATAACCTAAAAGCTTTATTTTTCATGTGGCGCTACCTTCCAAAATGGCAAACCAACAACAATATTTACCTCTGAATTTAATGCTTACAACTTGCACTGTTAGCATACATAATATGGTTAAAATCGGGTTAATTGTTTCCGAGATATGACATATCGCCCTAAATAATAAAATAACCGCCATTTTGAAAGTAAGTGCCTGGCGTGATCGAAAACTATTAAAGTCAGGTGTACTTACTAAGTAAGATATGTGTACAGAGGTTGGTGAAATTCGGTTCACGCACGGAAACACACCCACGAACGCACAACCTCATACACACATAAAGGAAATTGATCTTATAAGCCTTTCTTTCCTTCGGAAAATAGACTAAAAAAGGGCAAGTCCAGATAAAAAACATTGCCGCAATTGTGAACAATTATTTTACCGGTGTGATGCATTCTTTTTACATGACGTCTTGCGCCGCGAAGAAAAGTAAAAATTTACGGCTTAAAAAAACAGATCGAAGGAACACATCACTCTGGCGAAATATTTGTTTACAGAGTTGGCAGCATTTGCTACCTGATCTTGGATTTTCTACACTGACTGCCGGAAACTTGTGAATTTCAATTATCATGTCTAGCATTAATTTTGGTCCTACGCCTTATTCGTAATGCCTTGCCCATTAGACATTAGAAAATAACACATGTTTACTTATATTTGGAAATCTAATTAGCAGATGTTATGGCTGTAATATTAAAAAAAAAAATTTCCAGACATCAAAACAACAAATTAAACTAAGTAACGTAATCAATATGAATAAAGGGTAAAATTCATTCACGGTTACTTCACACTTTTCTGAAGCCCTGCTAAAGTTATACTTCCAGGATATTCCTCCGCCTCGTTCAAACTAAGCTTAACTAAGTCAAGAAAATTACACCAGAGGACATCGCACCGAATTCGTACGCACCTAGTTGTAATAGTATTTTGCATGAGAACTATTTCTTACTAGGCGCTACCAACACGAATATTTTCTAACTGTTTTTATTAACATTTGCTATAAATTATGTTATAATTATGTATAAATAATATATAGGTAAAAATTCAAATAAACGAAAAATAAGAAATTTTATGGTAACGGAGGTATAAAACGGCTGTTATACATGGTGTATTTAGGAAATAACTAATAAAGGCTATTCATGGGGTGATTTTTCAAATGTTTGATTAAAAAAGTGTGAAGAAACCGCGAATACACTATAATTACAAAACACAACAATTATATTTTTATCACAGTACAGTATTAAATAGAGGAATTAATATAACTAATTTTAAAGAATTAGTTATATCAGCAATTGCTTAACGTTTCCGCCCGCCTGGTTCTTGAACTGCGGTGCACTGTGTTTTAAATCCTGTTTTTTAGACGAAAATAGTAAACTTGCCGTCAGTATGTTTACCTAAAAAAAATCATTATACCCTAAACGAGGAATGAATGGTACTTTAAAGTTACCGCACATGGTGTAAATATTATTTTGGAGCCCTCCAATACAGTTAAAAACTGCTTTTTCAGACTGCCTTATCTTAAAACATACTAGTTGGACACGAGTCAAGCTAAGATAGGTGCCTGTATTGATCTATACTACAGACTTTATATCAATAATATGGCAGGGTCACCACTGTAATTCTCATAGGTACACGCAGCACTACGAGAACACTGCACGCCAGTTCAGTGCCCTGCGCGTAGGGGCGATGGTGCTCTTGTAACGCGTTCCAGTGTATAATGTATTCACGGTAACTTCAACATTTTCTGAAGCCCTGCTAAAGATCTACTTTCAGGGAGCCGATTATGTATTCTTTCGCATTATGTAAACAAAACATTGCCATGTGACACCTGTCAAATGTTTTGTAAACAAACAGTACCATGTGGGAACTGTCAAATATTTTGTTAACAGTGTCCATGTGGGAACTACCAAAATTTAATTTTGAAGAGAAACAATGCCATGTAATCTTAACTGTCACATACTTTAATAAAATTCTCCAAATGTCTAAAAAATGCTAATCAATTTAATAAAATATTGTAATACATACAAAAAGGTAGATTGAAGTATATATCGGAAGTGTTAATTATATAATTTTTTAAAGTTTACTTATTATATTAAGATTTATTTACATATTTGCTGTAAGGAAAAAGTTAAATTTTACATAATAAACTTTTGGAAGTAGCACTCAGGTTAATGATTTCACTGTGATAAATGGGTACCATTTATTCTATTTTATCGCATATGTCATATATTTTATTAAAAATTTTTTTATTGAAAACTCGGGGTGCGACTTATAAGTGAAAAAAATTCCTCCAGCCCCGTACTAACGTTTCATTTACTACGAATTCACGGCCCGCGGCTCNAAAAATTCCTCCAGCCCCGCACTAACGTTTCATTTACTACGAATTCACGGCCCGCGGCTCGATTTCCAAACTCTTCAGCGAACAAAATCACTTTCATTTTTAAACCTGTGGAGTATGTACATCGTTTTTCCGTCAAGAAACTGTCTCACTTCACTGCCACAACATCAAAACACTACGTGCGGCGCAAAGACGATATAAGAGAAATACGTGTAAGCCAACGCTACTGTGCTGCTATCTCTTACGCTCCACAAAAAGATTTCGAAAATTATCGATTATCAGTTATTGACCAAAAATCGATTCCTTTTCATTCTTTTAAAATATATTTTTCTGTTAAGGACTGCGAAGGGAATTACGGAACGGAAATATTCAAATGCCTTTCTATATTTTGCACGTTTATTTACAACTTACAAAGATAAACTGCGGAAATAACAACGCTAATACTAAAATTACGTCTTAACCTAGAATTATCTTATAAGTAGAAAGAATGTGTTACGTTAGTTTTGAGAACTCCCAGAGCTGTGGTTTTGGAGGAAGGTGATTGGCACTGTTCTCTAAAGGTCCAATTTCCTAATAAATCAATACACTGTAATGATTAAGAGTTCAAGAAAAATCTCTAGTTTTATTATTGCTTTAAAACAAGTTAATTGCCACACAAGTTCTCGAGACAACTCCCTCCCGTTCCTGTACGTAGATTACGTATAGTTCGCGTCGGGGGGGGGGGGGATAATCTGCTTCGTACTTGCTGGGTGATTCTAGATATTCGTAGCACTCGCGGAACACTACTCAGGGTCCTTCACACACGCTGGATGACTGTACTTATCTGTCCTGTTGTGCTGGTAGCTGGTCCTGCAGTTGAGATCTGGTGAACTGGAACTGGCAGGCCTCTGCGTCTGATGTCGGCTGGCTCTTCCGGAATCGCTCCGCGCCTTCGGACTCTCGTCGGCTGCCCGTCGTTGGCGACCCGCTCCGCGCTCGTCGACGCCCGTCCGCTGACTGCCTTGTTTCCTCGGACTCCTCTCGTTTCGTAGCCTCCCTCGCCATATTCAAACTGCCTCGTCTGCACGTGGTCCGGGAATCTCGTGGCGTCTCCCTGAGTAATAAAAACACGTGTCTGGGGCTCGGGCTGCCCATCATGGACCTTCGGTTCTGGTATGGCCGTTTCATTGTCTCGTTCTGCACGTGCTTACTTGGCGGGTGGTCTTTGGATCAGTGCCCACACTGGTCCATCCCTTGTCCCCGGATATGCTGCTATTCTTCTCGTACACCCGCTAAAAGCTTTTCTTGGTTTATTGCGGCGAAGCCCGGGGTCGTGGGACCTCGGCGTATCTTGGGGCGGCTGCCCAGTGTAGCTGTGTTCGTGCCCTGGTGGCTTCCGTTGCCTCCGGATGCCGTCTGCACGTGCAGAAAACTTGGGTGGCCCGTCTTTGCAGCTGTGAGGCGCGGGATCCTTTATTTGGACACATCCGCCACCCTTAATATTTATTGGTGTTGACCGCCAGCAGGCTTCGCTAGCGCGTGTGTTCTGACGGCCAAACATGCATGGACGCGGGGAGCGTTAGTTTTATAACCACAATTCAGCGTCTCCAATATCCAATATGGCGTGGTTATACTTCAGAAAAAAAACGTGCCCAAACGGACAAGATGGAGTGTATGAGTCCGCTGGACAGACACTGAAATTTATTTAATTTTAATTAATAACAGTGAAATCTTTACCCATGAGTGCTACATAAAAATGTAAATTTATAGTTTAGCAATATTGACTTTACAATTACGGCATTAAATTTATACATATTAATATTTAACCTACGAACTATTACTTTTCAGCTATAACCAACATGTCCCTTCAAAATCCGTTGTTAATTCGTACGGACTTTTAACAAATTATTATAATTTATTGAAAAAATATACTTAAAACTTAAAACAACCAATTTATATAGTGCTTCAGTGCTAAAAGCAAGACAAAACCTTTTTCTATATACAATTTTTTTATAACCAATTGAACATGTAACTCCTAGGGTGATTTTTCAAAGGTTCTTTTCAAAATTATCGAAGATACCGTGAATGTATTATAACGCTTATAGCTCCCGTGCTTCTCGGCCAAAAAAGAAGGAAAACGTCGCAGGCAGGTGAGCATCTTAAAAAAGCGTAAAATTTAAGTTGTGCAAGAGTGGAATTCCTACTAAGGATATTTGACAAATGTTTATACAATATTATCCTCAACTCCAGGTGTAAAATTTGTGAGATGATTAGTAATGGAAAATGGGATACAAAACATCATAGGACCTGTTAACCAACGTGCTTATTAACGGAGAGATACGCCCTTGAAAATTGAGAATTAAAAGCAGTTATTTGCAAAATGTCAGAAAATACGTGAGTTAAAGCAGCAACTTCGTGATATGATATCTGCCATCATTTAACTTCTGGTTGTTGAGAACAATCGATAAACACCCATATATAAAGTATTATATAGAATTATAATATAATATTATAATAACATGTAACCTACTAATTTTCTAATGACAGGCGATGCTATATATATTCTCAGATGTTTTTGAGTACGAGGTTAAGGTACAGTCATTCTTACATTCGTATCGTACATACATGATGCATACGATAATATTTGTTAAAGCGCCATAAAACCAAGTAAATACAGAATGAATTTCAAAGTGTGATTTTACGTATCACACATTTATTACATTGTATTTTATGGTCTAAAGAAAAGTTCTTATGTGTTGTAAGTGTGATAAAGCCATACACCTGGAAGAGTACAAACGTGCTTCGGTGCCAAGAAACCAATCTATGCTCTGATGAGAGGTAAATGTTTTTGGCCCAACAAATATTTTATCAACAGTTGAAATTAGAAGCATACATTTTTTTAAAATGTATTTTCTGAAAACAAATTTTCTGGTCCTAACAGTACAGATAATTTAAACTGTACGATTCATGTTTGCGGAAAATAAGGTTTGTTGTCCATCACGCGTTATCAGTTGACAATTTTTTGTTAAAAGTAAAAAGTAGTTGCTAAATAATGGAACAAATAATCTTCTGTATGAAAAACAGTTTCACTTGGTGAGATCACTTCGAGAGACACAGCATAGAGCGTAATATGGTAGGACGGAAAGAATGAACTTTATTTTAGAAACGTGTTTATGGTTCTCGTACCTCATCGGTATTACGCATGTCTTTTGATATCACAATCAACGACACATTTAGGGAAAAAGGTGAAATAAAGAGGCAGCATTTATCATATAGTGTTGCGTAGTATTTAAAAATGTTAAAAGTTGAGATGAAATATGTTTATTTCTTTTAATTTAATGAAAGCTTCATAAGCATTTTGCTTTTGGTGTTTATGTTTTTATATTAAAATTTTTTAGTACGTAAGGACGTCATATTTGTTTTTTACAGTATCTGAGTACTTCGAAGGCAAGTAAGAATGTATTATTCTTCCAATATGTATTTCTGGAAGAAATAAACAAAATTAACATGTAACAAAATGAAATTCAGATAGACTATACGGAAATAATGTCACGCGGATAATCCCTGCATAAGAACCTCATTGTACAACTAGCACATACAGAAATGCAAGTATATTAAGAACAAATCTTGCTTATATATTTTGATGTTTCATTGACAAGGTGACGATAGAGTGAGAAAGGTATGCATCGAACCAAATTCCAGGAACTGACGTGATCATAAAGCATCGATTTTACAACCATATGCACTTGCACTGTTTTGGAATGCATTCTACGTACCACAGATAAATGTTGATTATATATTATTTCTACATGATGTTCGCGGATAATTGAATAGTAATGAAATCAGTAATTAAAACATTCTCCACCTTTACTCCGTAAAATTTAACATAAGCATACTGACTGGAACTCTGACAGTTAAGTTGTTAGGAAATCATTAAACCTCGTATCACTTATTAACGTCTTAATACAGTTATTGTAATATTACAACTAGTGGTACTCGAAATTCAGTTTATTTTTCTTTAATACGCATTAAATAAAGAATTTACTGCGACTGCAAAACTACATCCGTTATATTCTGCGCATGCGCTATGGGATATTTGAAATGGCCACCTTCCGTCAGGCCACGACGCCATATTTGTAGTGTGATCCAAATACATTTTATCCAACAATATTTTAACGTCACTTGACCGACGTATCGTTACATAATATCGGTTGTTTTGTTTTTATTCTCCCGTGTTTATAATCCGTTTTCTGGCAAAAGTGATTGAAGATGATATTTGAAGTTAAAATAAAACACAGAATACATATAATATTTTTATACCTTTCTTCAGTGAAGTTAACATTTTGTGAAGACACTTATTGTATTCTACAGTAGTTTTTGGTCTCGGAAAGGCTAATATTCCACTTAGTATGCTGACCTGACAAATGTTCCTACATGCAACTGAAGTATGTTACACTGATCAGATACCTGAAATATACTTGAAGAAACTTTGGTAGACGGTATCTTATTATATTGGTTATACTGTGTGGCAATCTCGCGAGAATCAATGCAAACGTGTATCATCAACACAGCTAACTAATTTACATTGACCAAAATCATAGTTTTTAACTTGTCATGAACGAATAATGTCATGAAAAATGTTTTATAATGGACATAGAATATTATTCAAGTCTTGTCAACGCGTTAACACAGTTCCATGACTTTGTTTTGGCCCGTTTAATACATAAGAATATGTATGAAGACCGGTATTATTGATATGTTTGACGAACCTCAAACTGCTTATCTAGGAGAAAATAGAGTTCTGGATTATATGTGAAAATGCTACTACATGAAAACTTAAATTGAAGGCTGTATATAAGAGCATTCTGGCGAAGTATTGTCTATATCAATGCAGGCATGACATTTTTATAAACCAAAAGTGATTTTCTAGTATAAACAGCATTAGGTGAAAATGTGTGTGAAGTTAAACACTTTAAAAACTATGTACCTCGACGTAATTTTCATGAAACTTGCTTTAAGTCATAAACATTAACACATGAGTATCTGACACCAATTTGGAGGAATTCGTTTTAGCGGTTTTTGTGACAAAATTTATTTCTTTTGGAATGCAATCGCGGAACCAGCCGTTCCCTTACATAAGTAAACAGTGTGTAGTTCGTAGCATTTGTAGTGTTAGAAGTAGCCATTTTCTTGCATAATTATATAGTATTTTTGTTTGTAGTTTCAATTTATAATGTATTTTTACATTAAATATAGTGTAATTTCAGTAAGTAATTTAATAGGTATGCAAGTATTGTTACAAATCAAAAAGATTCTGGTATTATTTTACTGAAATAAAGCAAGAAGGCAAGTCATTTAAAATCACTTAAACATGGAAATATTTTCCTTTATTCTAGTTGTAGATGTTATTTAAAGCAAACTTCATGTCATTTTTCTATGTTTTCAGACACCATGTCTGCTGAATAATGGGCTTAATTGCGCGTATACAAAGTATGAGCGTTTGTGCTTACAATGCCCACAACAAGCAAAAATTCTATAACATACGCATAAAAAAGGTAACTCCTAGCCACCCACGAGTTGTGTTTTGATGCCGGTAGAATATATGAAACCCGCTCGACCATTTTGACACTATATCAACTTAGTAATAAAAAATTATATAGCATTTTCATATGAGCTTTGAAGAGTAGAACCCAGTGCTAAAGGCGTTAACATGGGCCTACTGCATATCTGCATTGTCCATAATGGATCTGAGAATAAACTAAATACGTTTTTTACACTACCAACTGAATGTAACTTCTAGTATGGGTTGATTCAGCATACGTCTTGGTCGCGATGATCCTGAGTGAGCCTTGGCATTGACCTAATGTTAAAGTTAAAAACGCCCAAAAGAATGTAAACTACATCCTGTACACATGCTATAAATAATGACTGTATTATCATCTGTCGGAAGCCTAGAGCCTATCGCTTACTCTCGGGTTCCGTGCAGTTCACAAGCAGGCCTACTTATATTTATGTCATATCTTATAAAAAACACGTAAGTTGTTTAATTCACACAATATAAAAAAATCCAAGTTTTACATAAGACTAAAATATCGTTGTATTATGTATCTTGCGTCTGAAATTTTCACCGTATACTCGCAAAAATGCAAATTGTATATTCGCAAAATTGAATTAATTAGATAAGCAAAACTGTCTTAAGACGGTCACCTAAAGGTTTGCCCATCGCCCCACCCTTCCTGCCCTTAGAGGCGTGCCCTCGGCTAAGTTGGGAATATTGTAACTTCACTGGTGCATGACCACAATAAGTATACAAGGAAAATTTTTTTTTGTACAACTAAGTTCTAAAAGAAAAGACAACTGCCGAAGTGAAATAATTTTTACTGACGTAGAGACCATCACTGAATGAATGAAAGACTGGCTAGGATTTGCAGCATAACGAGGAGTTCAAAACACAAACTCACGAGCATGTATTTTAGTAATGTGAACAGTTTCTGTATAACTGGAAATGTATAGTTTCTATTGACAACGTAAACTTCCAATGTCTGCGTTGTGGTACTCTAAAATTACAGCAAAAAGTATAGAATGTCATAAATCAAATTCGAAGGCTTGTTTTGTCTTCATGGTTCCCTGAACAGTTTTTCCACTTTTTCTGGCTTACAAACAACACTTCTTTGTTTCTTCCACGCTCGAGGAACGCAAATCACGTAAGTAAATGAGGGAAGTGCAAGTGCATATGTCTTATCCGTCTGGTATCCTGTAAAAATGCAAATCAATACAAGTGAACTAATGAGTTTATGTTATATGAGCTGGTCAGGAACGTTCCACATTTACTAAAACAAAGTTCTCATGCATTAGCTCTTAAGTCATGGATTATTATAGAACATCATATTAGGCAAGCTGTCTAAAAATTAACAGCTTTTGTAGAAAGAGAAGAAACTTTGCCCAGAGTCGCAAGGAAGGGATTTCTGTAAAGTCCTTATACTTATGAAATGCAAAACGAGTCCACTACTAATGGGTTATTGCAGGCCACGAGACAAATTGAAAACGATGATAAGGTAGCTGCCGTCTTCATGTAGCTTCAAATAATCTGTAGAAACCTATCATTAAGTGTACCGTTAATAAACTGAAAATTTGTTTTGGTTTTTGTATCATTTACGAAGTGAAGCATACTATTTCTTAAAAAATCTAATTATTTAAAGCAGGATTATAGGAATTTCACTTTTTGATATGAATATTAATTTGCTTATTTCCGAGTATATCAATAATTCTCAAAACCCTGTTACTTTAATTGTGATTGCCTCTGTTGTTTTATTAGTTCATTTAATCTCGACTGTTAAAGCCTGGCTGTGATTCAAATATTATCACAACTTTTATTTATCCCATTTGTTCCCCTCGCAACACTAACATTTTTGTTCTACAATCTATAAAATAACCGATAAAAACTTAACCAAAATTGTGTTTTGCCCGATTAACACCAATATTTCACACCGAGCTAATGGTTTTGTTGAATCAAACCAGATGTGTTTAGCGCAACTAAATTAATTGTTTGTATAGGGCAATTAAATATTTTGTTGTTATAATCAAATTATTTTGTTTATCATATTTGGTTGCCCCAAAAAAATATTTGGCTGCTGCAACCAAAGATTGGTTCAGTTCTATGTATATGAAACAGATTCTGTTCATATAAAATAATAAAAACCTTTTCGGCAATAAAATGAGTGCCAAACAAATATATACAGTTGATTCAACAAAATATTTGGTTGACAGTCTAAATCCTTCTGCCCCAATAAATAGGTTTTGTTTATTCAAACATGTATTTTTTTAGATGAACCAAATTACTGTGGTTACTTTTCAAGTTTTATTTACTCAACAAAATGTTTTGCAGTGGAAGCTATGTATATTTTGGGCCCTATACGATCAAATATTGTGTTGACTGTCAGTGCAAAATCACGCATTCACTGCTCACGTATGCTCTACCCTATATTCTAAAACCCAACATTAATACTTTACATCCTATTACTCTAATCCACTACGAATACTTGAAAAATATAAGGACACATGTGTGACTTAATTGTAAACTTGTATTAAAGGTTTTCGAGATTCTATCTATGTCTATCACTCCACCCATCTTACGTGGAAAAATCAAAACACCACTGACAGATTATAATATTGGTGCATGGTTAACCTAGGAAATTACTGTGGCTATCAGCCCTTAAGTAAAATTGAAAGACACGACACAAGTTGCGTTAAACCAGAACATCAGATGTGTAAAACTACAAACATAATTTAAACTTTCTTACTATTTCTAAATGTATAATATTTATAACAAATAATATGGAAAAACGGAAGGTTACCTATACCTACCAGTTTTCACTTGCTTTGTCAAAACTCTATTAAGAGGAATAAGAAGCAGATGTAGCACTTATTCCTTCAGTTTCCTCAAAGCGAATGTAATAAAACAATTCTTTAATAAAGATCAGCAGTACCATAACAGCTACACAATATATATATAAATATATATATATAACCTAAGGAAAAATAATAAAACACCTTAAGTTTTACAGATTAAACCATGTATTTCATTGGTATTTATTTTTGTTGAATTTTAAGTTAGCTATTATTAAATTTTTATAAATAAAATATGCTTCTCTCATTATGAGACACACGTAAACAAAGACCAGTGTGAAAATGTTTATAGGTTTATACAACGCAAACGCAAATACTAAATCTTCTGAAACAAAAGTCATGTTAAACCATTAAAAATAGAGGATAAAGTATAAAAAAAACCACTTTTGTCAATACTCGATTAGAACTCTTGAAGACTCTGTAGAAGTTGTACAAATATGGCAGAAACCCTCGCCGTGGAAATACGTTGGTTTAATTTTAAATTTGATCAAATAACGGAAAAAACCGGTTACAAATTATCCAGACATCTGCGTTAAATTACGGTCTCTTCGTTTTTTTCAATAACGTTATCTCCATAACGTTTACACAAATCTCCGTGAATTCACGGAACGTGTCCACAAAGTTGCAAGTTTTTTTAATCTGCTCTTTAGAAAAAGAGGTCACATAAAGTTTTTCTTTCACGACTATAAAATTAAAACATTTTGTCCGGTGGCACGATTTGAACTCCAAAAAAAAAATTTGGCAGCCCAATACATTATCCACTCACTACAAGAAATAATGTTGTAAATACGGAATTTATATGTAATGATGCATGCAGCTCTTAATTTCTAGTCATGTTAGAGTGTGTGCGATTTTGTTTTTTTTTATTTACTGTTTAGAATCAGGGGCAAGAAAAAGAGTTTTATTATCGTAATGTATTTGATAGAGTAAAAAAAAGATATAAAAAAATTAAATATTTAGTCTCGTAGTATGATTTAAACAAGAATCGAAAAAATTTACAATTACTTACTTGAAAGACTCACCTACCACATATTTACAGGAAGTATTTTGTAAATATTGATTTTACATGAGAGTGATCGTGTTAGAGCGCTTGTTATATTTGCGGTTCATAAAACGAGGTTAAGAATATGTAGATTTATTTTCGTTATGTGCGCGTTTCACTGTGTATACAGAAGGTTTTGTCCTGTAACGAAATTTGAACAAAAATCAACGAATTGGCACTCTATGAGTGGTTCGTCACTCAACTACTATTTTACACGATGTAGTATTGTGAAGATTGTATTTTAAACGCTTCAGGTATCATCTGCATTGTTCGTGTCTCAAAACCGAAGCCATAATAATACGAAGAGCATCCGTATTTTATATTTACGGGGCTCATTTCCGTTATTCGTTATTACGAAGTGCCTTTCCGTAAATTAACTCTACATCTCCGTAAAAGTTTCCGTAAATCTAAATAAATTTCTAACAGTGTGCTGTTATTTTTCAAAGCATCTTGATGTCGACTGTTGTTATTTTTCCAAGCGTAACTGTGGGATTAGGAATGTAGGCCTATTGCGAACATCATTAAAATTTATTATTGAGTAACTAAAAAAATTCTGCAGAAATTATTTATAAAACTTAAGGAATCACTCATTGGTGTTTTGGGATAGTACTTTAATGGATATGATACAAAACTTATAGATAAAAACACATATTGTAACCCACATTAGTGCTTTCCCAGTTTGCTATCACTATAGAAAGTAAAATTTTTTTTTTTCAGATAATCTATAAAATAAAAGAGTTTATACTATTAGTGTTTGCATACTTCAGTTGCCTTACATACGCTGTAAATAAACAGTTAAAAATCATCGCTATTCCGCGGAAATAAATAACAATTATTTTCTTGTATCAGAAAGCGTTTTATATATGTGTTACTTTAAGCATGTCGTTAATTGTTTTCTCTGAGGTTACGAAAACCTAAATATTCTCAGTCATGTAACATAGCTTGTTGGTATTTAGATTTTTCTAGCGATTACCCAAGGTTTTAATGTTCTTTAGACTTTATTGCTTCTTAACATATCGTCAAAATTCAACGATATGCAATTAGCAGAAGAAAGAGTGTCCAAAAAAGTGACTATTTCCCAGTTACGGAGCATATTACGACTTAACGTTTAAATTAATTACTTTTTTTAATAAACAATTTCCTAATGTATAATTATTTTAATGTCTTCTTGTTCTCCTTCTCAGAAATTCCAAAAGAAAAAAAATTGATTATCTGTTGTTCTTGATAGCACACATTTCCCCCGCAATTTCTAAACATAAGCATGTTTCCATTTTCCTCTACCAACTACTTATGGAATTAGGCATTTCGTGACATTAAGCTGTTGTACTTGTCGCAAAGTAAAACATAAATTTACATTTTTTGTTTTTAACCACAAGAATTTCCTATTGTACAATCAGGTGGCAAACAGAGCTTAAAAATTTCTTGGGGATGTTTGTTCCCTATGAATGAGAAAACACGGTATAAGAGAAGTATTTAAAACGAGCTCTTTACGGAACCATACGTTTGCTCCGTTTTAACTCAGTCAGCTACATTAAGAGCCCACCTAAAGGTTGTTCAAAAAACGAAAAAAAAAAAATTCTACATTTTAAGGATATTTTATGGTTTTTTGACACGATATCAACTATAACTTTATTACAAAGTCCGTGTTATAAGTGGACGGACTGGGAAAATGCCCAGAGCGCCAGGTAGAAGGTGGAGGGAGGTGTGAATAAAAAAATTTTTAAAAATTATATTGTTTTCTTGAAATTAAAATTAATGTACGAAATAACAAATATTAAATTTCATTTGTGTATTTTATGTACTTTCGTTCCCGCCTCTGCACATTGTAGTAGCAAATGTGAAAATTAACAACAGAAGCGGCAATTACGTGGCTCCAGGCTCCGGACGCGTGTTTCTGTAACACAAAATTTTAAATTATTGAATGAAGTATTAAAACAAAGTGCCTAAATTTAAAGTTATGCTTGCGCAGGGTGCCAATCGCCTAACCCTGGAGCCTGATTTTATGAACGTATCAAATCTTTTGGAAAATAACGTTCCTAAGCTTTTAAAGAGTAAATAAAAGGATTTTAATTTAATGTCTTTATTTTTACGAAATGTAAATATTTATTTTAGCAAAAAATTTGGATGCAGAAGTGGTAAATTGCAACTTCCTTAAAATCCGACACCTAGTACACCTACGGTAGGAAGTTTAAGTTTTAGCTACTCTGACTTTTAGATTTTATCAAATAAAGTTAAGAATTCTATATGGACGAATAGTATCACAAATTCCCAAGAAATATTTTTCATTGCATTTTAATAACATGGAAGATGGTTTTCAAGTGTATCCTGAAAATACTAATTTCTGTCAATCTCAAGATTTTTACGAAAAAAAGATGCAAATTTAAAATCAATGGAGCTCGTTTCATTCCATTTTGAAGTCATTTTACTCCATTGTCATACTTTTTGCAAACTATTTATCAATATGACAACGAAAAAGTATGCAATGCAATAGAAAAGGTAAATAATAATTTTAGACTCTTAAATGCTCTTTAGGGAGGAACATTGCATTTAAATTTCCTAGCCATTTACTTAAGCACTATGCAGATTAACTACATTGATATTACACACTTATAGTTCAATGGTTAACAATGTGTGTGTCTGAATTCGTCTTAAAGGGGAATTTGGCATGATAGTCAACTCTATCATACAATTCATAGCTTAAAGCAAAATTAAATTTTCTCATGAATGTTATTCTTTTCTTAATACTCGGATTTAGAGGACGTAACTTAAGCATGCAATTTTTTTATCAGCAATTCACATGATATTGTGATTCCTACTTATATTTAAATTTTGCTAACGTGTAAAATAAGTGTCTTTATTAATGTAAGTACTTTCTATATTATCATGGCAGAGTTAAAATTTATAGAGGAGTGAGTTGTCTTTTCTCTACGTCACTTTCTTAATATTTTGAAACTGAGATTTACTTGCAAGCAGGATCATAGGCTCAAGTACTTAACAACACCCAAGAATTTATATAGAGTCTTCGTTTCATGAATGTACAGTTACTTAAACTGAAGGTTAAAAATATATATAGAAATAAAGAACCTATAAAACAAAGGTTCACAAAACGGAATTTTGCTATCAAGTTCTCTAATTATAAAACAAATAATGTGTCACAATAAAATCTTGTAATGCCATGTTATACGCTGCGCTGTTACTTCTAAGGAAATAATTAACTTTTTTTCAGTATGTACTTTTTATTAGGCAGTTACTTAAGACAAAAAGAATATTTATATAAATATATAATCTGCTTATACCTTCCTTTCTAAATGGTAATTATATGAAATTGATAATAGATTCATCTTTACACAGGTATGTAAATATTAACCAGTAACAAAATCATTTAATAATTTTTACATTGCAACGCTGCATTAAGAGGATCATCAGAATGATTGGTTCTATAATACCTAGTGGGGTACGAAACTTGTGAAAATACCGAATTGACAACCTCAAGTTTTACAGTAAGACGTCCTTCTGAAAGACGTCAAGGATTTCGCCAGCGATGTTAAAAATCACGATGTGGGGTTAGTATTATTACATTGTGATAATTATAGCTTTATTATGTATTACGTAACTGTCGAAATCTAGAAAAATTAGCGTAATTTTTGAGAAACCTTATTTTATCATAGTTTATATACACACACGCACACACACGCGCACACACACACACACACGCACACACACACACACACACATATACTTACATATATATACTTGATGTTGACATGGCCTGAAGTATAATTTCCGTTTATTGTTACACTTAAAATTTTGCTGCTATTTATTTCTAATACTTATTTTTGAATTGCTTTCCAAAAAATAAAACAGAAAAAAAATTTTTTTTTGTGAAATTTTTATATTTGCGCTTTCCTATTAAAAAAAAAAACCAGAAGTATATGAGTGTAATTGAATATAAAGAAAAGAGCCCAAATCAATGAAACTCTACAAAAACGACGAAAATCCAATTTTGGATCTGTGAAATATTACCAATTATTGAAATGAAATATTTATACTGAGTTATAGAACAAAAAATATTTAATACTTTAAAAAAAAAAAAAAAAAAAAAAGTTTTTGGAAACTATTAGCTAAACATTTTCTGTAACGCTACAAGTTTTTTTTGTAGAAATTGGAATGAATATTTTCATAATATTACAAATTAAGGCTTATATTTCAATTAACATAATCGAAAAGTGGAAACAAAGTTATAACTCCCTCAAAAACGACTGTAATGAAAAAATAAATCCGGAGGAATCATTTTTCGAATTATATTCACAAAGATCTTTTCGCCAACACTGAGGCACGGATTCCCAACGTCCAGAGTATAATGCGCGTATTTTACCACGTAAACACTTCGTCTGACAAGCGTTCATCTCGCTTTAGTTGAATAATTGTAATTATTCAACAATAATCAAAGAATAATTATTCTTTATCAACTCTGGAATGAATGTGATAATTTTACCTCTTGGAAAAAATTGAGGTTAGTCATTTAAGCAACAACTACATACATTTCAGGAAGTTTGCAGGTAAATAGAACAGATACATATATATATATATATATATATATATATAATGGAGTTTTATGGTTGAATAAAACCTTATTTATGAACTTTGCGTCAATATGACAATCCCTGATGGCATTGCAAACCAACATATTACCATTGCAGCCCGATCGGTTGGTTACAAAAATAACTATGCAGGTATAACACACATAACAGCGTGATCGTATGAGCTCTGAAAGTAAAGGTAAAAAGAGTATTTTATTCTCTAAAGAACGTCGAAATAAAACACTTTCTCCCCAATTAAATTGTTATTTTTCATTAGCACGTCATTCGCAAACAAAGCAATTTGTTTAAAGTGAAATAAGTATCACAGAATTAAATAATTTGTAACTTTCACTTCGTGACTAAAAGTGATTCCTGATCGCTGCAAACATTTTTCTAGTTGCGCTACAAGTACGGATTTTGCAAGGTGACAAATAACGCGTTTTAAAAATAAGATAATCTTGATTTTTACGAAGTTTTGTAAATGTACAGAAAGATTCTCAGTAAAAGTTACAAAAATTTTTTCAGTTAAAAAGTGATGTTCACTTGGTTGCAAATAATTCCAGACACCGTTTCTTATCGTTTCTTAGTTACGATAAATTCAAGTCCAGATTAGCTAGATAACATCCCCAGAAGTAAGTATATCATTGACTTCAACGACTGATTTGATATTCAAGTGAATTTAATTTTAGAATTGGTTAATGGTGAGATTAGCGTAGGGCTTTTAGCCAAGCAACAGTAACTCCAAATTTCGGTATATTCTCATCCGCGGAGAGAAGAAGTACGTTGCTTTGAGCAAGTAGCCACATCTCCGCCGCTAAAACAAAGCTGCTATCCTACCATTGGGCTAGACACAGCGGCAACACATCACTTTCACAGTCACGTAGTTACGCACAAAGAAACAAAAGATTGTCTACGTAAACCGCTGTGTATTTAGTTTATACGAGAGCATAATATCCATAATACACTTATATTTATGCAGTATCATTTTCGAAATAAACTCCGTGAAAAGTTCTAGCAGCTCTAGATATTCACCACTAACTGCTAAAATGATTTAGACCATATGTAAATTCTGGTACGAATTTAGTGTTTCCGTAGAACTCCTAAATGTATTTGATTTTAATAATCTATACACTCACTTTCGAAATAGTAGCGATATAAATATTTTAGGTAAGGTCATCAACTGAACAATATGATCTCTATAGTATGGCAGTAGGCTACCTAAATTAGCAGTTCACGAATAAGTGGGCTTTTCTATCCTACATACTATAAGGTAACGCCAATCGGAATACATAATTCTGTATTTCATTTCAGGAACAACTGAAACGAATTCTAAAATTGGCATTATTCCTTAAGACTATGACAGACAAATTTATTTCTTATAGTGCTGTAAGCCTTATTGCCAAGGACACTAAATATTTTAAAACCAATCTTGCCTCGTGTGTCCAATATATCTTAAAAAATACTAGAATGACTACCAATAAGTTTTGCAAAAAAATTTCCCTCTTCTTAATTATTTTTAAAAAAATACAGCACAGTCCACATTTTTGAATACCTCATAAAAATTACTTGCATGCATAAAGTAAGTAAGCATTTCAGTGATATCCGTAAAAACATTTTTCATTTTCTGGCGATGATGTATCCTAAAGGTGCAAGTGGCGAAAAGCTGTAGTTTTAATTTTCTTCTCCTTAATACAAATAGAAAAATTCCGGAACATTAATTTGGTTACACCAGCGTTTCTATGAGTTATAATAGTCTGCATCACAGAAAAAGAAAATGAAAACCAACACAAACCCTTGCAAACGATACAATAAAGCCCCTTCACTGTCCCAGAACCCCGCAGGGCAGTTAAAAGGATCACTATGTTTTTTTTTTCAAATCATTAATAATAATACTAAAAGTTACCAGGAACGAGAACGGGAGTAATATTCTAAAAACGAAACACTCTTATAATCGTATAGGTGTTAAAGTTGACATATTTGTGTAATGGGGAGATTTGCATGGCTCTTTAGATCAAGGTCTTTAGGGCCAATGAGGGTGAAGCGAGGTGAGTGTAGAGCAACGTCGGAATGGAGGGGCGGGAGAAAAGGGAGATCCCCGCGAAGACCCACTGACCATTGGCATCGTCCAACACGATTCCCACATGTGAGCGACCCCGCCGGGAATTTAACCCGTTTCGCCTAGGTGGGAGGCACGTAGTCTGACAACAAAACCACCCCGACCCCAGAGTAGGCTAGCGCTATCTCTAGATTGTCAACTGGGGCTGTAGAAGAATCATAAGTTGTTCGTTAGGCGTATGGCAAGTACGTCCCCAGGTGCTGCGATTGGCGATTGTCGTACTGACACTGCAGAAATTGAAGCCGATTTCCTGAATTATTCATGCATTTTGTAGTTCGGAACACATACAATATTCACTTCTGGATACAAATATATTCAAAGGCCTGAACACGTTTCACTTTGTATATTGTAGAGACTTTATTCACTGAATAAAAGTTTACTTTCGCCTGGCATGATTACTCATTGAAATGTGATGCGCAAATAATAATGAACTGGTTAAACATTTAAAACCAAACGTGGATTAATAGAAAAAAACTGAAGTCTAGTACAACGGCCGATCCACTTGTGTGCTGGGGCAGATTAAACCTTGCTATTTCTGAAACCGAAAAACAGCCGTAATTGAAAACAGCGAGATTTCAAAAAATATTTTCTTGTAAAAACGTACTTGAGAAGATCTTTCCAATTAACCTTAGTTGGCGCTTCTTAAAAATTGGGCCCTTGCTTAGTTATAAATTAACAGATTTCCACAAAATATGTTATTGATTTATCTCGAAAGCTTTGACTGAGAGAACAGCCTACAAAATGTTTGTTTGTATAAAGCCAAAAATATATTTAGTTTACCCAACAAAATATTTTGTTGAGAAAACAAAACTAGAGAAGTAACAAAACCAATTTTGTTGATCTAACAAAATACACGCTATAATTGACAAAACATCTGTGTTGGGTTAAAAGAAATTGCACTGTCAACAAAATATTTGACTGAATCAATTGTATGTATTGGTTTAAATTTGATTTCCTCTTTTTAAAATACAGCTAGAGAGTTTGTTTGTATTTTTTGTGACAATTAGGATAGGAATAGCATATATTAGAGCATTTGTTGATGTGTAATAATAGAATAAGCATCCCAATAAAACAAGTTCAACAGGAAACTAAAAGTTAGGCTGTAAAACTTGAAATATTAATCTTCTCGCGTTGTCCCGTATTTGAAATGTATTTAAAAACATTCCACTTTCGTCAATAGTCACTTCAGCTGAGGTTGCTGAAGCGTAGCGCTTGGAAGCGATTGATCTAGGGTCGAACCTCTGTCGCAATTGAAGCTTTCTTTTATATTAGCTGAAACTCTTAATGCACGAAGGGCCAAACAAATCGTTAGTCGCACCAAGCAAATTTTTGTTTTGGGTAAACAAGTATTTGTTTGGGGCAACCGAATATGAACAACAAAATAATTCGGTTTCAACAACAAATTAAATTGACTTCAAAAACAAAATATTTCATTGCCACTTTACAAACGATTAATTTGGTTGCGTCAAACAAACGTCGTTTGATTCGACAAAGCCTTTTTGTCAGTGTACACTTAAAAAAGCGCGGTCACTATGCTTTATCCTAAACGAAGTATTTCACAATCTTATGTTAAAGGCACATTTGGTAAAAAAATTTACTTGAAAAAAAATGTCACGTTTCATCTTAAAAGTTAATAACATGGAATTTTTCTCACTAAAAGTACATCGAAAAAATTTTGCACTTTAATATGTTATCTGTGCCGAACTTAATTTTAATTTAAATTGGGACTGACAGAATTTTTATGATAAGAACTAACCGTATTTTGTCGGTTAGATTAAATTTTGTTTAAAAGACGAACAAGAGATGTTTCACAGCAAAAGACGTGCCAAAGCCGATTTTTATATAGGGGAAAAATGTTCGATTACTCTAAATCACATTACATGGTTGGTTTTATATACACGAGGTAAACAAAACGCGTACACTTTTTGTTGACATCTATTCGGAACAGTGTTCCAGCGTGAAAATTATTTCAATTACACATACGTAGAACACATCCAATTGAAGAAAAAGGTTGTATTAAATAAGGAAAGTAGTTGCCATTAACATACCCAAGAAAAAAGTAGTGACTTCTTCAAAAAAGTTTAGGGGCCACGGTGGCTGAGCGGTTAGCCTGCTTGCCTTCCACCGAGGCGAACCGGTTTCAATCCCCAGCTGGGTCACTCCTGGATTTTCGCAAGTTGGAATCGTGCCAGACGGTGCCTCTGGTTGTCATGTTTTCTCGGGGATCTCCCATTTCCCCCGCCCTTTCCTTCCGGCACTGCTCCGTACTCACCTCGTTTTGCCCTCATCGGCTCTCAAGACCTTGATGTTAAGAGCCGCTCAAATCTCTTAACTCGCCCAAGAAAGTTGGTTAGGCTAAATTACACCATTCTTAAATATTTGTGACGAAAAATGTTTGTGAAGAATATGCTAGCGTAATAGTTAATACGAATACAAATGTTTCCAGTGCGGAAAGAACAGGGATTTAAGGCTACTGAAGGGGTTTTATCCAAATTAATCAATATGGCTTTACTTATCTCACACGGAAATGACTAGGCCGTTGAAAATTTCATAAGCGACACTACGTTTCTTTCAATTTCATGCACAGCCATTGGAATGACTTATAATTTTCGAGAACCGTACCAGTAAACAAGTATTTAGGAAATCACTGTAAGGTTTTTTTTAAATGTGGAAAAGGGAAAATTAATACAACTTAGCGAAAAAAATTCACTTAAAATGATACTTCAGCGACCTGGTTTCAGTTGCCTGTCAGCTATTTATGCTACTTATAATTTTTAGTGGATAACACTGCTCCATAGTCAGTGACTGTTAGTGCGTTGCATTTATTTGTCAGTGGAGGCAGGCAAAATTAACTACTTAGACAGAAACTGTAGGTTACTGATACATATAAGTGTTTCAGTGATCCGTATACATCTACAGCTTTTATTTGTTAACACGTAACGAGTTACTCTCCTATTGGAATGTTGCAGTTTCAACCGTTTTGTTCAGTTAATTTATTGCGTGATTATTTAACAATCCGTTGCGGATCGAAAACATTGCGAATGTAATTAAGTTATTTAGGGGTATGAATTAGGTTAACTTACTGCGTTCACTACAAATACCTGCTACACGTTAGTAAACTATCATGGTAGTTCAATATGTAATAGAAAATACAATATATTACATACACAAGCTAAGATAAAAATAATGCTTTCTAAAGGGACAATAGGGACTTTGTCGTTTAGGTATCATATATTTTTTTACAATAATTCCACTAAAATGCTAAGATAATCCCTTAAAGCGGTTATAGAGTTAAATATTTTTGATGGTTCGTGTACAAAACTCGTGTACCAAAACATTTGAAAAATAATGTTCTTTATGTTTTTAACGTAAATATGAGAATTTGAACTTGAAATCTCCGAGAAAACTCGCTGACCAGCGCTCACCGTCCGGAACGATTCCCACATGCTAAAACCCATGAGTGATCCCGTCGGGGATTGAACCCGATTCACCTTGGTGGGAAGTGAGCAGGCTAGCCACTCAGCAGCCGCGGTCTCGTGACCTCCCGTGATTTTTGAAGCCACAGCCGCGTCATGTTGCAATTTATTTTATATCTGAAACTTATTTAACCTGCAGTAAACGTTTGACTTCTGGTAGAATGGTTATAAATTTTATCTCAAAAGTTAACATTACAATTCGCGTTAGTAACGTATTAAATTTCAAGAAAATATTAAGCATGACACTATTAAAATAACTGCAATTATTTTTAGCTCTATAGTAACTTTGCTCAAATTTCAGATTTGTTTGAAAAACAATAAATTAACATTAAAATTTTAAATTATCCACAAATATTCTTATTCGCATGTTTGAAAACTATGTTTTGCTTAGCCACACTTCAGCAGACTGCTATTTCATATAAAACGAAAAAAAAAATTGGGCAACATGGAAAAAAATTCAGAAAATCTTGTTCGACACTCGAACGCTCTTAATAAAGACACTTGTCTGTTCCTTCATTTCCCAAAGTCTTCGTGCCACTGGTTCCATCTCGAAAACCCGTTATTCGATAAAACGTTAAAGCCTTACCCACCTCCAGCGGACACTGAAGCAAACGTAAGAAAATTTCATGTGTTACCCTGGGAAAGAAACGTGCATTCTCAAAGCACAACCTAAACAGACGGACAGTACATTGAAGGAAAAAGGGAGGGGGGATGAGAGAAAATGGTCCTCCACTGCAGAAGAGCAATTCTGAAAGCTCTGCTTAAGTATTTTTTAGACCACGTGTAAAATTAAAATTGCAATAGGCCTTTTCTCTTTATACATGCGCTGGTCTAGTCAAACTGTTAAATTATTATAAAAGTAAATATTTTACAAATTCGCATTTTCTTACTCTTCCCTGCATTAAAAAAAGCCGAAAGCAAAGTAAATTATTTCGTTGTTCACAAAAGTTTACCTAACACTTTCAATACAATTTCTAAGGCATGGAACTACTTTCCCACATGTCAGTCAGCGTACCCGTTAAAATACACGCAGGCAGGTGCAGTGATATTTTTCAAAGGTTGAATTGAAAAGTGCTCACTTTACCGTGAACAGCCTTTACCTGATATTTCAAACCAATTCTGCTATCAGAATAGTGCGACAAACGCAACGCGACAACAAAACTGCGTGATTTTGCGAACACTAGCTATAACGCCTCACGAACGACACCAAAAAAAAAAATATTGTATTTAAATATTTTCGTGCCGTTGCGCACTAACCTCTTGCACGAGAACTATTAATGTTTACAATAGGTTTTTTTTATTTTTAAGTTTATTCAGCAATTCCTTTCCACGGCCACTGATATTCCACACGTGAAAATATGGCCGTAATTACATGAAGGCGTAAAAATATTTTTATTTGCTTATTAACAATGGTGATACTCGAGCAAGAAAGAACTTAGACACTATGAAGATCGTGTTGCGCCTGTCACGCTTTTGTGATTATAGCATAAGACAACGAACTCTTTTCTGTAGCCTATTCACGGTATCTTCATACTTTTTGAATCAAACATTTGAAAAATTATTTCACTTGTAACATGTTTGGCTGTTTCCTGAATAACTATACTTTCACAAGAGATTTACTACAACCGTTTACAGTAAAATTCGATAACTTTTTTTAGTAAATTTTTAATTAACTTTTTTTATATATTCTAATAAATATTTTAAAGACAAAATTTGTTAAAACAGAAAGAAAATAGGTAGACTTGTAGTGGGTATCAACGTGTTACGGGTTTCCTACTCTTCTTACGAATATAAATAAAAGTAAGTACGTTTATAATCCACGCCTCGGCACAAATGTGAAATGTAAGATGTTCCCGCTACTCATTCAGCTTAACGTGAAATGTTCTATACTACTCAATACCTATGGGGTGGAAGAAATCACACGAAGGAATTTAACATATACTTAATTATAATTGCTTTGTTACCTGGCATTGAATATACCGTAGGATATGCATGCTTCCAAAAGACTTACAAAGGATATCATGTGATATAACTTTTATATGTCGTTACATTTAGTTAGTTTAAGCTAACAAAAAAAATTCTAATTCCTATTCCATTCTAAGGCTTCGACTAACAAGATCATAGTAACAGATATCAAGGTCGGATCTCCCGAAAGCCTCGATATCTGTTACTAAGAGAAATAAAGTAAGTATTACGACTGAATAAGTTGCGAACCCTTCTTCACTCCTGCGTTGACCGGCTGACGGGCAAACTTTCTTAGATGTCAAGGTGTCACCAGGGCGGAAGAATGGCACCCGACAATATGGTTGTTACGTAAATAATAATAAATGAAGTTTAGGTACGTTAGTTAAAAAGTAAACATTTTTACCAGAATATTTACGTTTCCTGGTAGGAATTGTAGAATTAAATTATATTGTTATCCATAAAAAAAAAATGTTTTGGTTTTCTGTCCACAGCACGAATACGGTAATATTTATACTTGATGATTATTTCTAGATTTGGCTGTTTTTGTTAGTTAATGGCGGAAGGATATGTAGTGGATATCCCGAAAGTATAACTACACTAAGAGAGAGGTTTGTTCCAGCCAACATAATATTGGTTTGTTCAGGGCCAAAATATATTTAGTTACCTCAATAAACATTTTGTTGGATAAACAAAACTTGGAAAGCAACAATATTTATTTAGTTCACATAACAAAATAAACCCTTGAATTTACAAAAGCTTTATGCCGGGAAAATGAAATAGTCGGTGAACAAAATAATTACTTCAATCAACTGTATATGCTTTTTTGTTTGGCCACTCCTGTGAGTAACTTCGTTCGAAAATACATCTAGAGATCTTGTTTGGTTTTTATGTGAAAATTAGGACAGGAACAGTGTTTGTTAGTGCATTTATTAATGCCTTATAATGGTATAAACATTCTAATAAAATAAGTTCAACAGGAAGCTATAAAGGTAATCTGCAAAACTAGAAATATTTATTTGCACACGTTGTCTAGTATTCGAAATTCATTTATTTGAAAACATGAAAACACCCCCTATTATATCAATACTCACTTTGGCTCAGGTCGCTGAGGCGTAGCGTTCGGCTCCAAGCGACCTAGGTTTGAATCAATGGCGCAGTTCAAATTATTTTCATATTTACTGAAAATTTTTAATTTAGAAGAGGCAAACAAATATTTAGTTGCGCCAGCAAAATCTTTGTTTGGGGCAACCAAATAAGAACAACAAAATAATTTGGTTTCAATAGCAAAATATATTTTTTTTCCTCCTGTACAAACAATTAATTTCGTTACGTTAAACAAACTTTGATTCAGTAAAACCTTTTTCTTAAAGCAAAGCAGGTCTTTAGAAAAGTTGTAAGTGGCTCTCAATAGACTATACCATCCCTGCTCAGTTGATAAAGACGGCTCGCCTTTGGACGTATGTTAAAACAACGAGGATCATTCAGACACAATGAAGAACTAAATTATAAATATGTGCGTGGATGCGGCTGTTTCAGTGACAAAGGGGCTCGGCACAATCCGATAGGAAGTTAAGAATTTCTTCTAGGGCAGCGTCTTCAGCCGTACGAGTTCCCGGCCCAAATGGAAGCGCTTTCGAATGGGAGTTTTCCAGGGAGAAGTATGTTTGTGGGAGGGGGGAAGGAAGAAGGGCGGTGATTTGTGGAAATTAGTCTCCTTAAGTGGCGTTTTCTCCCCCCGTTTGGCGCGACGGAGCGAGTGATTTGTCGACAGGCCGAGCGCACCGCAAACGACTTTTAATCACAGAGGAGCCCGCGGAGCTGTTGGAAGGGGAGAAAGGCTCCCGAGAACCGTTCCGTCGGACCAAAACACACAAATTAAAAACTGGGAACATTTCCCCGCCCACCACGCGAGACGAGAGTCCCCTCCCTTGCCGACGGCTCGGCTGATCGGCGCGGCCATCAAGGAGCCCGCCGCCTACCTGGAGATGTTTTCCGCGTTTGAGGCCGAGAAGCGCGGGAGCTATTAGAGCTACACTGGTGCGCGCTACAAGAGCGCCATCGTCGCTACGCGCAGGCCTCTGAACTGTCGTGCAGTGTTCTCGTAGTGCTGCGTGTACCTATGACACTTTCAGCGGTGATGGAAAGTCTGTAGCAAAGTCCATTACGGGCTCCAATCATACTTGGCTCATGCGCATGCGTTGTGTAACTTTAAATTATAATTCCGTACTCGTCTGGGATATGATGTATTTTCGTAGGTAAACATACTTGGGGCATGTTTTGTAGTTTGGTCTATTGCATTAGCAACCAGTGGCGCGCACTCAGGGGGCCGAAATTCCGAAACTATCGAAATAAATTATTTAGCGTATATATCCGACACTTCCATTCCAGTAGCGAGTGTCGGAATACCAAAATATGTATTTTTGAGACGACCATAGCGACTGTCTGAATGAAGTATCAAATTTTTGAATAATTTTTTTTACAACTTGGCGTCGATGCATTACATGTGTCATCGCCGAATCTGAACCAATCACTTTAAATCTGTTGTAGCAAGTAATTTTGTTTTAAAATACATAAATCCTAAATTTATTTTAATCATGGAAAAACAATCGCAATTACTGTAAAAAAAACTAAACTATCTACAGTGGCGGAAACGCTATTAACAATATATATTAAGAATTCATATATTCAGACATAGATAATGCACAGGAACTCTTGTCATAAAGATTTGGTTTTTCCTTAAAAGAATTGGTATTGACGTAATTACACAAATAACTGGCAAAGAAAATAAGTATGCGCTTAACAGAACATGTTTATAGTTAACACGTATCACCGCTGGATAGGGTTGACTTTAATTGAGAATATATTTAAGTGGGTTTTAAATTTAATTAAGTAATGGTAACTTTATTCAAGAAAGAAAAGTAGAATGCTTAACTATACTGTAACAAATGAAAATAGCAAATTTATTTGCTACATTGTTACAATTTATAATTTGCTGGTGTAAATACACTACCACAACATTTTTGCTACCATTCCAGCTATGACTATAAACGATAAGAAATTTTTCGCGCATTTCATTACTTTTTTTATGTTTCAGCAGTTTCGTAATGTTCGTAGCAATTCCACCAGTTTTTACGTACCAACTTAACTTTGTGTACACGATTTTATCACAGATAATTCCAACGCTGCTATAATTAGATGTGTGGTAACAGTTTTTCTCTCCTTTATTAATTATACACCAAACCACAAGAGAGAGTCTATTTTCAAGTTTCCTACATCACACAATGGTATTAAAAGACCAACCTCTGGAGTAATGACGATTCCGACACCTACCTTGCTGTCGGAATCATTTCAACATTTCATTGATAGATTCCGGTATACAATTCCGCAATCGAGTGTTCAAAAATTGGCTTTAGACATTCCGATAGCGAAATGACGTCATTCCTCTAGATAAATAATTCCGATAGTTTCAAAAATTGGGCCCCTGACGGCTGAAAGCCGATAAGTTCATTGTGTTGTGTTGACAAGGTCTGGTTTGTTTTGTAAACGTGTGCTGTGTGGATTATTAGACATATGGATAGAGACAAAGGGGAAGGAAAAAAAACTAGAACAGTTAGTAGATGCAAATGTGAATACAGAGGATTTAATTTGTGAAGTGAGTAATGAGTGAGTAAAGAGATTTGGGCGACTCTTAGCATCGATATCTTGAGAGCCTATGAAAAATGGCGAAATTCCTTGCTCTTTGGAATAGCATGGGATGTAAATGCATAATTATTCTTACCATGCGCCTTATCGTTTTAAGCAATGCAATAAGTAATAATTTATAATTACTTGGTGACATCTTCTCGACAGACTAACATGAATTAAGTGTGGAGACTCAACAGTGGCGGAGAAGTTGCTTCACAGTTGAACTACCCGTAGCGCATGCAACTAGTTGCCGCTTGAATGTAAATCGTCTATCCTTCCACCGCGTGTATTACGTCATGAGTCTGATCACTTTATTCAAGCGTCGGTTAAGCAAAACTGAAATTATTAAAAAAGTAAACATTTTACAAATATGTTGATTGTTCACGCTTTAATACATTAAAAATGAAATTAAACAAATAAATAATTTCAGTATTTACGAATTTTTACCTAACACTTTTAATTCAACTTTTAAGACATGGCACAACTTTCTCTCCACCGTTACCAACTTAACTGGGCGCATGCCCTTTTAGTGCGCCTGTTGAAATATGAGGAAGTGACATTTTTCAAAGAATGATTTCAAAAGTGCTCAGTTAACCGTGAGTAGCCTATAGCAAGGTTCAGTGTAGGTCCCTTGAGTATTTTTGTATAAATCTGAAGCATATATTTTGAGATACGGCGTTTTTGAAAAGCCGTTGTCGAAGTGCTCTTATATTGCGTTTGTGATGTGACAGGCGTCTTGAAAGTACTCAGCACACACGCCTCGTCTGAAGTACGTGTTGTTATCGTTGATCAGTACGTTGGACACACATTTAATAGTTTCGTGGAAACACGTAGTTCAAGCACCGGGTAGACGGGCGCCTTAAGTAGGCGGGGAGGTTAGGACGAACTACGTAAGTCATCAGGCCGGNTAGTTCAAGCACCGGGTAGACGGGCGCCTTAAGTAGGCGGGGAGGTTAGGACGAACTACGTAAGTCATCAGGCCGGCGCGGTGCGGCCTGTGTGTCGGCCCAGATCTCCGCTCTCCGCCGTGAAGACGAGGAGGCGGGCCGGAAGGTGCTCGTTCCGCTCTCCTCGCGAGCATTAACGGCACAAGTGCGTCCAGGCACACACACACACACTTTACCCGCTTCCGAATTACGCTTATTCAAGCAGCTAGCTATACTTTATCAATTCCAAGTTGGCAGCAGATATAAACATTGCCAGCGGCACAATCAAAGTCAGCGGCTGGCTTGTCGGATCACAATATACCTAGTAGCATCATACGACAGCCTAATCAGTGGTTGGTATAGAGATACTGTGAATCGACAAGCCAGCCGCTGTAATTGATTGTGCCGCTGGCGATGTTTATATATGCTGCCACCTTGTAATGGATATAATATACATACAGAGAAATTGATAATTCCAATAAACTATTTTTTTTAATGGGGCCTACCAACTCAGAAGTCTAGTTGAGTACAAAATCAGTTACTCCCCCAATGGTTCAGTCGATGAAACTCTGTAGGTTATACGTATAGAAAGGTTGCGCCTNAGTACAAAATCAGTTACTCCCCCAATGGTTCAGTCGATGAAACTCTGTAGGTTATACGTATAGAAAGGTTGCGCCTATAGTCCTAAAGATTTCGTTCCAAACAGTTTTCTCTCACTTTAGTGACACAAAGAGGTGTTTGGCATAAACTTTATTTGTCTTAAAGGCGTTTGCCCGTGTAAACTTGTTTTCACACTCGAATCCTTTATAACTGAAGGTCAAACGTTTTCCTTAAAATGCTTTGCTCTTAAAGCGTTTGCGGTAACGTTAAGGAAATGATTTTAGGGCNTGAAGGTCAAACGTTTTCCTTAAAATGCTTTGCTCTTAAAGCGTTTGCGGTAACGTTAAGGAAATGATTTTAGGGCGAACGATGTGCACCCTATTTGGAAGAACGAATCATGTAATGTTTCTTATCATGTTTTGTTTGATCCGGAGTATATTTGACTACTACTTGTTGAACTACATCACCGAGTAACTTTTTGCTCTTTAAAAACACTTCCACGTGGCGTTTAATTATACTGTAACAGCTTCCATAGACTCTCAAAATACGAAGAAAAGTGTCCCTATAAATTATTTTGATACTGGACAGTGCGGGGTTTCAAAACCCCATCACTCAAGAAACGCCATTTATTTGTTTACTGAAAGCAATAAATGAACATTATATTAACCGATTATAAATTTTGCCGTATCCATGAATAACATTTTGCTTCCCTCTTTTTGTTCGTTAATCGTAGAAGCATATTTCCACCCAAACACTTATTCCTCACATATGGGATTAACAAATTTTCATTACTGCAAAGGAAATCAACACAATATCTTATATTTTTTATTATTTGGTNGAAATCAACACAATATCTTATATTTTTTATTATTTGGTGTTAGCATTCCACAGTGCGTTAGATAGTGTAATACACCCACAGTTTATAAAGTTTTCAGTAATATTTCATTTTACACAGCTATTGCGTACAACACATGCCNTTTTATTATTTGGTGTTAGCATTCCACAGTGCGTTAGATAGTGTAATACACCCACAGTTTATAAAGTTTTCAGTAATATTTCATTTTACCATTAAGAATGCCAAACTGAGTTTGGCATTCTTAATGGTAAAATAATGATAGGTGTCGCCATGCAACATAGGAGCGAGCCACAACAGCTGCTTGATTGTAAATCACGGGTTCGAGCATGGGTGTGACCAGACATTCATTTAAGTTAGTGTGCGTAAAATTAGTAAAACGTTACTCACATAGCTGCCAGCCAAAATGGGACACGGAACGGAGAGGTTTTAAGAAACTACTTAAGTGCAAAATCAAATGCAAAGGTTGACTAAAATTTGGCGTCGGCTTTAAATCAATGCCTACCGTGGTATGTTCTTTATAAACTGTATTCGTACTAGCTGCGCCTATGTACGCCGCAGTAAAAATATATAAAATAAGGTGTTTTAGTGCTGCAGTGGGATGAATAGAACAGAGCGCATAATGTGTGTATTCTTGACGTATAATTGGTGAGTATTTGACTGTAGTGTATATAAGAACGATATTGAATTATTAATGCAGACGATTGGAGGCAGAAAAAACTAAAATGATGGTTTCCGGGGTCCAGCACGTCCACAAAGTATCATTTCCAGGATCTGGAAGACGTTACGACTGGGTGGACATCTAAGTCAATCCTTCATCAGTAAACAAACAAGATTTTCAACGTCGCCGTGAGCAGATCCTTATTTTGCCTCAAATGCTAGACCACGCCGGTGAAGAACAGAAGAAAATCTTACTATGGACCACAGAGCATACACCGGAACGATAGTTTCCAGGCATAGGTACTGACATACCGTGGCTTGCGTCAAGTGGCACTCCGTGTTCTGTGGCCAGCGAGAAACATCTCATTGACCGGTGTACACAAATACACTTTATTTGCATGGTGAAGCGAACATCCAGAATCCAGCAGAGTACAGTGGGGCTGTATTCTATTTACCGACGCTCCCATGTCCTTATCTACAGAGATTATTGCCATGTTAAGCTGAATTCCACTTAGCATTACTGCAGAAGACGGCTATGAAGGTGGCGACATCTTTTGCATGGGGCGGCCACATATAGGGCTCACATACTATCTACTGTGTGTTTTGTCGTGGGTCTGTAACACGCTAGGTGTATACAGATGTGTTTTCTTCAAATTATACATTTAATAGGTTCAACATTTACACGTTGTCATTTTATGGGTCATCAAAGCCTGTCTAAACTGATCTGCGTTGGTGGACGACTGCCTAGAAACCGAGGAAATTGTCAGTTGTGTTAGGCCTACCAGGTCTCCTGGTCTCAACCCTACCGAATATATTAAGGACGCACTCAGGTATCGTATTGCAATAATTCCAGAACGTTTGCTAACCACACATGAGCTTCGGGTGACTTTTATGCAGGAACAATATTCCATACCCCGAAAACTGCTCGGCTATGTGGTTGTCAGCACCGTAGCTTGTCGTGATGTATGTGTTGCTGTTGGCAGTGAGTATTCCCAGGCACTCTTCTTGAAATGATCCCACGTATTTTGTGTGGCATAGTTCACGTCGGACACCACGTGGTTTCTTGTTGACAGGGGCACTTTTAAGTACACGGTGGGCAACTAACTTAACTCATGACTTCGAATGTGCTCATAAACTGCAATGTATATAATTTTCTGGTAAACTTCCCAAACTGTAATGGAAATTTTTAATCTATACATTGTATGTAAATAATACCACGTCAGACTGCAAATATATCGGAATGTTGAGCGTCATTACTGTACAATATTGGAGACTTCGCTACGCATTGAAAGTTTGGTGATCGTATGTAGGAACGCTACCATGGATGTATGGGAAAATAGTGTAAAATTCTCACTTTCTCACTGTTCGTATACATTGATATGGTAAGTTTAAGAACAATATCGTAGAGTGTAAAGTAAAACAGTCCGTTGCTCCTCATATCGGTGGAAGTGCACTAACTTTTACTATCCTTAATCTTTTCACATGAGTGATATTAGCTTATAACAAAATGTACACGTCTGCACAGAATATCTGATATCTGCTCTCTATTGTTATAAATGATAGTTACTAACATCTTCCGAAAGTAAAAAAAAAATTATAATAATCTACAAAAGGTATAAATATGAATGTCTTGCCCAGAAATCAAACCGTCAAACTCTTAGTGAGAATGTTAGCCTTGGATGTTTACTAATACGAAGTCACTATAACTTATACCATACGTATTTTTTAAATTGCGGGAAAGAATATTTGATTAACTTTGTGGGATATCTGCATTTCGAAAATAAATTGTTAATACAGTTTACACAAAGTTTAATATCATCTCCCTAAACAATTTTAAGAGATTTTGATTTTTAATGCTCAAGAATTAGTAAATTAAATTTTTTATAATTGATTTCAATCGAGTTATTTTACTAGAAATGCTCATTTAGATATTTGCCCTGCTCAGACGTACTATTTTGCTCGATAGTGTCAGCATGAACCACTGTATAACCTGTTGAATTTTGAAGCAAATCCATCCAAGCTTGGGGATAGTTGACACTTTACCTTTATTTTTGATGTTCATTTCAATACTTGAATAAGTAAAATTGTCCGCTCATTCTATTATTCTCAAACTTCATTTCATCCTTTTTTATTAAATATTTGAGGGAATCAGAGCTGCCACTGTTTTCATTTCCAGTAGTTAATGGGTAACTAACTATTGTAGAGGATGAGTATAAAAGAATACCCCAACATTGAAGGTCTATAATATCAAAACCAAACAACCTAAAGCTTTGGTTGACCAATCAAATGAACCGTGGAAATGTAAAGTTTGTTTACCATATCTTCATAAATGTTCAATGTGACCACCACGAGTGGCCCGAACAACATCTACACCATAATCGAACTCGTTCCACACTCTTGTCAGCATGTCTTTTGTTACGGTTTGGATGGCATCCGTAATTCTCGTTTTGAGGTTATAAATGTTAGCCGACAATGGTGGACGAAACACTTGATCCTTTATGTACCCCCATACAAAAATATCGCATGTGGTAAGATCCGGGCTTCTTGGGGGTCAGTGATGAAGAGCCTGGTCACTAACTACTCCTCGACCAATCCAGCGTTGCGGCAACGTCTCGTTAAGGTATCCGTGAACAGCTAGGTGTCAATGGGATGGCGCACCATCCTGCTGGAAAATGAAGTCCCACGCCCCCTCTTATAACTGAGGGAACAATCACTCTGTAAGCATATCCAAATAAGGTATTCCAGTAAAAGCGGGCTCGTGAAAAAAAGAAAGGGCTGAAAACAGTGTCTTTGGATACAGCGCAAAACACGTTCACTTTGGGGGAAGCGCGCTCGTGTTCGGTGGTTTCATGTGGAGGCTCCTGACCCCATATTTTCACGTTGTGCCGGTTCACCTTACCATTTGTATGGAACGTTGCTTCATCGCTAAAAACCAGCTTAGACATGAAGGCATCGTCTACCTCGTTCTGGGCGAGAACAAACGCGCAGATATCACGTCTCAGTTCTTTATTCCTTTCGGTAAGAGCCTGTATAAGCTGTAACCTGTATGGTTTGTACATTAATCGCTTTCGTAACACTGCCCATACCGTCGATTGAGGGATTTGCATTTCTCAGCTAGCTTGTTGAGTTGATTTGCTCGGACAGCGAACGAACACTTTTGAATCCGTTGCACATTCTCTTCGAACACACGTGGCCGCCCGAAACTTTTGCCTTTGCAGAGGCACCCTTTGTCACGGAACTGACGAAACCAACGTACGATTTTCCACCTATCGGGAGGATGACGTCCGTATTTTCGACGGGATTCGCGTTTAACAGTCGTAACAGATTCACATTTAGCAAACTGAATAACACAGAACGCCTTCTGTTGTTCCGTCGCCATCGTGATGCCGACTAACGCACAACACACGCTCATAGTGCGACAACAGACGCTCCCAGTGACATTTCTCGGCATATAAGTAATGATCAGACCGTCCCCTTCACATTAACGTTTCGAATGCGAGCTCACTTCCCCCTCACCACCTCAAACCGAGAGTTACGAACGCCATCGAAACCGTCACACCGGACATGCTGACAAGAGGGTGGAACGAGTTTGATTATCGCGTAGATGTCGTTCGGGCTGCTCGTGGTGGTAACATTGAACATTTATAAATGTATGGTAAACAAACTTCATGGTTCTACGGTTTATTCCATTGGTCAATCAATCTTGTAGGTTGTTTGGTTTTGGTATTATAGACCTTTAATGTTGGGGTATTCTTTTTTACTCATCCTGTATTTTTCTGACTGTTGGTTTACAGATTGCTGAGCAAAGGCTTTGTAAGTATTTTCCGTGTTATACTATCTGATAAGCAAAATATCGTATGTTCTTATTGGTGGTCACATACACTCTGGATTCTATTTCCACTCATGTCTGCTGTGTTAACCGGGCAAGAAATACTTATCTCACGAGATACACGCTAGACGTTACACTCGTCATACACAATATATTATTAATCGGTACATTACAGTGTCAAGGTATTAAACACAAGGAAGTTTAATTTACAGCTGGAAGCATCATACCTTTAAAAACAGGAATTAATGTAATTAACTATATGTTTAATAAATTTGTTTGAAACAAGCTTTCTGGGAACAAAGAACTCGAACTGATGTTTCATAAATTGCAATATAGATAAACAATTAAATATTGTTTTCTCCCAATGCTTATTAGGTAAAGGAAATCGAAATGGTAAGTATATATTTCATTCTACCTGAGAGTGTAATTTTCTGTAGTATTATGGTACGGGCCATCTTCCCTCTTTGAGTTGTACCGGGAAAAGGGTANAGCTGGAAGCATCATACCTTTAAAAACAGGAATTAATGTAATTAACTATATGTTTAATAAATTTGTTTGAAACAAGATTTCTGGGAACAAAGAACTCGAACTGATGTTTCATAAATTGCAATATAGATAAACAATTAAATATTGTTTTCTCCCAATGCTTATTAGGTAAAGGAAATCGAAATGGTAAGTATATATTTCATTCCACCTGAGAGTGTAATTTTCTGTAGTATTATGGTACGGGCCATCTTCCCTCTTTGAGTTGTACCGGGAAAAGGGTANCACCTGAGAGTGTAATTTTCTGTAGTATTATGGTACGGGCCATCTTCCCTCTTTGAGTTGTACCGGGAAAAGGGTAAAAGGCGGTAATGTAAACACTATAATTAATTTGTGTCATTTAAAACTCTCCAAAATATTTCTAAGGTATCTACCGAACCACACGTTACTTAAGTGAGGAAAATTAATGCAAATATGTAATTATATATTTCTATTGTCTTTCCTGCCAGGATCAGCAGGCGCGTACAGAAGTGTATTATGTTAATATTAGTTTTGATTTAAAACACTTTAAACTAATTTTTACTTACAAAGTTAACTTTATGAATTCCTTTGACGCAGATTATTATATTATCTGTCTTTAGAAAATGATTCCATGGCGTTAAGAAAAATTGAATAGCCGTCGATAAATCGTGAGGTAAATCGAAAATACGAAAAAATTTTGACGTTAATTTAATTTTTATTCATGCGAACAGTGTCACGTAGAAAAAAACTACAGTTAAAAGTACTTACTTGTACAAAAATATGAAAACTTCTTCCAACCTAAAAGGTTTATTACGTCAAATCACAGCGACTAAGTTAAGAATATTTACACAGAGAAGTGTGTCGGGCGAGTACATTCCTAAATAGTTCATAAGAAAAGAAGCTAAGAAAAAGTAAGGAATAGTTCGTTTCTAAGGAAAAAACCGTGCATAAGTTCGTTAGGTAAGGAATGGTATTTTTAGGATGATAAATTTTACTTGAACCGTTAACGCATATGTCTGTCTACACGAGTGGGGAAAAAATGATTTAGTTCCCCTTTATAAACCCCGGGTGAAGTGTTGTTTTGTGCCCGTTCACAAAAATAGTAATATAACGCAGGTTTGCACACTGTATAGAAATACAATTTTTTCAGTCCATAATTTGGATTTGAATGTTGAAATCAGTGCTAGTGAGGGAATTATGCATTTTCTGAGGCCTCAGATATTTTGCACATTAACCCAGATTAAAAACTTTTGTGGTTCATAGTTGACAATAAATAACGTAATAACGAAGACCCAAGACATGTGTTAAAAAATCATAAAATAATAAAATTATGGGAATTAATTTTCTCTGCTAATGGCAGTATTAAATCGTTCTTTAATTAATTGAAATGCATCTCAGGAGAATCATTGCTATGATGAGTTATTGCAAATGGTTTATGATTTTCTCATAATGACGAGAGCTACCGAGATTTTGAAAACTATATAAAATCTAGCATGTCAAGAGCGTATGAATACTCCATATTTCAAGTATTTTCAAAGTTAAGTATTGGTTTTATGGTTTATTCAAAAGAGTTCAGAATATGCACTTATCGAGTATGCGTGAAATTGTTAAAGGAACAAACAAGGTATTTTTAAAATGTAAGAGACTATTAACATGCTCTGGATTGTTGCACAAATTATAAGTTCACTGTAAATTATCAGAAAGGTTTAAGTATGGATATCCGCAGCATTATTGAGCAGCTCACGGTTTACAGCGGTCTTCACGCTTCAAAGCGATTGATCACAGATCATTCTACAGTTGTGCCCCTTTGCCTAGTGAGTGTTGACGCCGTAGCGTGCACAACACTTAGAGACTCGGAATCAAAGCTACGCCTTTAACAAGGCAAAGCATTTCTTTTCACTAAGTACTGAAATAGTAACATACCGTTATTCTATTCCGCAACTATTATGAGAAAGATATTAACCAATCACAAAAGTGGAACGCCCTAGAAGATAGTGAGTGGCTAAGATGCAGGTATTTTAATAAGGTCGTAAATATATACTTCGTATATATTTTTAATAGAGCACTGCTTCAGTAATATTAATATTTGGGGAGTGAGTAAGTGCGTGAAGATATTTGTGCTGTCATTTATATCTAGGTCTTGAGAGCCGATGAGGGTGAAGCGAAGTGAATATGGAGCAGCGCCAGAATGCAAGGGCGGGGGAAACGGGAGATCCCCGAGGAAACCCACCGACCAGCGGCATCGTCCGGCACGATTCCCACATGCAAAAATCCGGGGGCGATCCCACCGGGAATCTAACCCGGTTCACCTTGGTGGAAGGAGAGAAGTCTAACCCCTACAAAACCGCGACCCCTCTGAAGATATGGGGAAACGACGTTCAAACGATTATCACTGATTTTAAATTGCCTATATTTTCTTCCAAAATTATGTTCACAGTATTGATATTAGTGATGTGTAACAAGCCCAAAAACACTTAAATTTTCTTCATAAATTAAATTTTTTTTACCATCATTACAGAAATTACTTGCTTGCACACAATATAAACGTGGTATTCTTTTCTCTAACTCGTTTACAGCTAGCTGCCACTTTAAATACAGTAACGCATAAAGTCCTCTTTACAAGTCCATACATTTGCCTATGTATGTAAACGTGTCATGATACGTAAGTGTTTAACTTGTGTACGTATATATACACGTTCATAGTTTTGTATTTCATGTTACAAGCGTTATTGAAAGGCCTACTTCTCGTTTCAAGTTTGTTATTCGTGACTCAGCAGAATAAAAATACACTTTTGTCTTAAATGCGCCGCCGAAATTAAGCTCTATAGCTATGAATATGAAAAGAAAACAGTTATTTACTGTGAGCTTAATATTCCCTCTAATGAGAAATTCCTCTAGGCGGTAACCTAAGACCATAAGTGGGTGAAGGAGTTCCTTGAGCCCATGTTGTCCCAAAGAGCGAAGGTCTGGATGCGGGCTATTTTGACGTGACGTAAAGTTTTAATTGTACGCTCCGGGAGGCGAGCAGTAGCACAAATAACAGGAAAATTGTACGGTCGTGAAGGAGGGTTTGGGGAAGGGGTGTGGCGGTGTGGTCCAGGAGCAAGAGGGGGAGATTCCACCTCATGTAACTACCAGCAATGTCGCCACACACCACTGCTTCCAGCACTCAGGTCATACAAACCCACTGTGGCTGCTCGTTCCGGCCGGAATACAGTACTCACTACGCTCCATGATTTTATACAAATTTAAGTTATTCCCGTACAATAAAAAAAATTCTTCCATAAAGAAATTACCGAAGAAAATAAAATGACTGTTTGGTGAATTTTGTGGTGAGTACGATGCTCCGCAAGGAAAATGAATACTAAAATGGGTATCTTCGTTTAGCAGCTATTTCTAGTGCGAAAGTATTTCAGTAAACAATAAAATAATTTCGGCCCTTTTAAAATACAATATTCGTGTAAAAAAAANTTCTAGTGCGAAAGTATTTCAGTAAACAATAAAATAATTTCGGCCCTTTTAAAATACAATATTCGTGTAAAAAAAACGACATTGATCAATTTTGTTTTCTTAGAGGAGACCAAGTGAGAACGTATATGGCACGTCAAAAAATTTTGAAAAAAAAATTATATCTGCAAATAAATACAGGACAACCCGAGAGTAAAATTTCAAAGTACACTAACGCTATGAACACTTTCACAACTACATTATTCGTTACAGANAGTAAAATTTCAAAGTACACTAACGCTATGAACACTTTCACAACTACATTATTCGTTACAGAATAAAAAAAAAGCCTGTGCGTAATCTCCGTTGCTTAAAGCGTAAGCTACGTCAGAGTAACACCTTACAAATAAAGACCAAAGAAAGCATTTCAGAATACTTGGCATTATTTATAATGTTGTATTACTCTTAAACTATGATGTGAAACATCTTTTGGAAATGCATTAACTACATACCGAAATTTAGTTCGATATTCAAATGCCACCGTCGTTCTGGGAGTCACGGAATAAAATGAGACCCTGAGCTGGAATGGTAACGGAATATATTATTAGTAAAAAAAACAGAACCTCCCGGAGAAAACCCAGGGGCCACCGGAAAGGTTAAAGTACGCTTTATAAATGCGAAATTTCGAACCACATCAGCCGGGGCACGAACACGGATCGCTATGGTAGAGGACCTTATAGTTAAAAAAAAAAACTAACCCACATCGTAATATAATGTTTGCCTTTTTGTTCGGTGGAGTAGGCAACTGTACGGAATTTTTCGAGAATTATATTTAATATATAAAAGTGTAAAAATGTCTTTCACAGAAAATAATAAATATATTAATGCGTCCTTAAAATAAATTATTTTAAATTTTACATATAAGAAAACTTGAATGGCGTTCTGATTAGGCTGACAAATAATTTGTATATCCAAAAAAATGGGGATATCAATTTATTGTTCAATGTTTTAAATAGCGGTTGTTTTGGAATAGCACTAGAAATGATACACGTATTAAAAAAAATATGTCATGTTTAGATTTTTTAAAATTGTATAGCCAAAATNATATCAATTTATTGTTCAATGTTTTAAATAGCGGTTGTTTTGGAATAGCACTAGAAATGATACACGTATTAAAAAAATATGTCATGTTTAGATTTTTAAAAATTGTATAGCCAAAAGAAATGGCTTAAATAAATTTTACCACTGTAAATTTACGAATAACAGCGTAGGTAGAGAATCGTTTAGGTAAAGAGGGCGAACAGAAAAACAGTAAAGATTAAGATTTAAAAACTCGTTTAGGAAATTTTTCTAGCCCTGATATGTTTGTAGCTGTCGTAATAATTACTTCGGAAACTACATGCGAGAAGAGCGAGGAATTTATAGCGACGAAAGTACCTTTGAAAGACATCTGAATGTCGATATTCTTGCCAGCTTATTAGTACAAACAATTTCCACGTGAGATGGGCTACAAGGAAATAAATTAGCTAAGAAAGTACTAACTGCTTTTATTTTTCAGAAAAATTATTTACTTGCATGTGAAGAAGAAATGAAATCAATGTGTGTTCTGTTCTATAAAGAGTAAACAATATTCTTAGCGAGTATACTTTCGTAATTCATTGATACTGAACAAAATTGTAATAATAGCTGCGTTTTGGCTTCACATAATTTGTAGGGATCGCTTGTTACTGAACGTTACTCATGTTGACATATGCGTTACGATCGTAAATTACGCTACAGCAGTCTGTTAATCCCCATCGTTTTTTTTTTGTTGAAGTTACTGTTGCTGTAAAAGACAAAATAATTTACTCGTTAACTAACACGGTAGAAAAACATTTAACAGATATTTCATAGAGATACTGTTTCATTAAATACGAAAATGATACTATGTTCAGAAACACGGGCGTCTTGGTTTTCCTTCCGGTAAACAACTTCCGTTGTTGAATGTGGCGCTGCCACAAAGACAGAAGACTCACAGAAGTGCTTTCCCCAGCCGAGATAGATGGCAGTGTTTGGAGAAGGATGGAAGAATTACGACTAACAGAGAGAGGGAAATGGCGGGGAAAGGAAATACAGCGTCTCCTATATTCACACATCATACGAATCATTTAGCAGAAACGCACACATTCCTTCGACTTCCCTCCAGACCTCTTATGCATTAGAGAGTGACATAGGGACAGAGGGGAGAAAAATACACTATAAATACCAGTCGGCGCGGGTTCTCACTCGAATACGGAGTTACTTCTTACAAGTTGTGACGTATACGCCTCTAACAGCAGGTTTGCTAATATTTTTTTAAATTATAACGTCTATTACAAATTTCTGAACGTATTTTTTGACTTTGAAGTAACACTAAATTTACCTTAAATAATGTTATTTTATTTTAAATGTTATGCACATTATGCAAAAATATGAAGTATTAAATTTCAATGGGAAGTTTTTCTTTGTCAAAGCTTAGTACATTATAAAAAAATAGTTTAGTTAATATATTTAGGCGGCTCCTAACAACGAGGTCTTGAGAGTTGAGGTGAAAATGGGGCAGCGCCGAAATGCAAGGGTGGGGGAAACGAAAATCCCTGAGAAAACCCGCTGACTAGCGGTATCGTCCGGCACGATACCCACTTGCAAAAATCCGGAAGTGACCTGGGCGGAAAATGAGCCCGGTTTGCCTTGGTGGGAGGCAAGCAGTCTAACCGCTCAGTCACCGCGGCCCCAATAAAAAAAAATTCAGGAAGAACATACATAGAATCATAACCTTAAAGACCAAATAAACACTGCAGAATTAAGAATAAAAACATTTTATGAATATCAAACTTACAAATGTACGTACTTCATTTGTTGAGATACGCAAGAAAATTATAAAACTGAGAGCTAAAACCAAATTCCGTGGTGTTTCTAATGGAACACTAGTGTAGCATACACTAAAAAGCGGCACCAAAATAAACACTAAAACGTCCTGTTTTATAAGTTCGCCTACATTTTAAACCAGAATGAGTAACATCAGACAGTGCAATTTTACTAACTGAAAATCAGTGAAGAAAATGTTACATCTTGGAGAATCAGTCAAACTAATTGATGATAACTTCTGTCGTGGAGTGATGTTTATAGTCCCGTAAGACGTAAGACGAGTATTTCATTTTCGTACACCCATGCTTAAGATAGAGGATTCGTAATTTTGTGCACAGTGCGAATAACTCGTACCAATGTAAAAAAAAAAACAAATGTAATATATATATTTTATAAAAATTTGGGAAGTTTGCTAGATGCGAGCCTTCGCTCAAAGCATACACTACACTCTGCGATCGCAAGCTAAATGCTTTAGACGCTGCTGTACTTCAACATGTGGCACACAAACTCTATTAAGTTATACATACGTTTCGCAACGTAAAAGTGTTTTACGCTTCGGAAACAAATGCATTTTCTCTACATTTGAATGCTTTGAAAAGTATGAAAGCTAACCTATGTCACACGTTGATCGACATCTGTTTTCATCTTAAATATAGAGATTTCACTGTACAAGGCTACTATGTTAAAAGTAGTGATGCAACGAATGTCGATTTTTCCACATTCGCGAATGCGAATGCGAATGCGAATATTCACCTCCGACCTTCCCCAAAGCGAATGCGAATGCGAATGTTGGTATTTCAAATATGGCACCAAAAGCGTGTGCCTACGAACTCGAATTTTACCGCCCATTTAGAACTGGCCGGCCGGGCGGCCATGTTAAAACCAAGAGTAGCCCATATCCCCCGACTCTGAACGAAGTAAACAAATCGTGATTGCTGGCTTACTGAATGAAGTTAGCTGCTAATAATGTTTTCGTAAATATTTAGTTTGAGGTTACCTTGACGCGTACCGCTCATACCTACCAGTAGTGGCGACGCTATTCTTACCCACGCCGTAAACCGATGGCCTAACGACCAGAGGAATCCCCGAGTTCGAACCAACTGCACCTGTCATGTTGCCTGAGTCACGACGTGACGCTGCGAACGCGGGGAGTCCCGGGCATGTTATCGCCCCTCGCCACAAGAAATTACTAATCGGGGAAAAACAGTGCACCCCGCCTACCCCTATCCCACCGCAAACACGAGAGGGTAAGTCCCGAGTTATATGGAAAATAGAACAGAAACATATATATACAGGAGCCACAGAGGACCATTAAGTCAGTTATGCGACAGTTAAGAGAGTTACGCGAGAGTGAAGGACAGTTGAGGTCAGTTACGCGAGAGTTACGAGACGTTTACGACGGAGCAGCAGCGACAAGACAGTTACGACGGAGTCGGGAGTTACGCCGGAGTCACGAGAGAGTCAGATACGAGGAACGACGAGCGACGAGGAGAGAACTGCACGTCCAGGGATCGAGCCCAGGACTTCGCGGGAGAGACACCGAGACAGCACGACAACACCAGCCACCAGCATCGAGGTAATTTCAGCAACCCGCCGAAACCTCCCCCCGACGCAAACATTCGCCGAGACGTGTGTAGGGCGCGGGATAGCTAGATTCCACCGTCCGAGGAGATACAAAAGGGGCTAGGTCTCATAGATGTACAGGTCACTGTAACTTTGGACAATAAAAGTTAAGCGTGAATAAACCGAACCCAGTTACGTCTTTGTGCCACCCCTCTTACAGCAGCCCAAGGTGCCGTTAGCCAACACCGTAACAAATTACTACGTACCCTGCTATCCACCATCCTGTATAGTACAGGTGGGAGCAGCGTCGAGTCAACATACTTAAGTTTTGTTTTTAACTTGTAAAGACTCTATTGTTGTAATTGTACAGTGATAAGTGATATTTCAAAATGAAGCGGTCGTGTGTTAGCGAAGTTTGGACTTATTTTACAATATGTGATGCTGAAAATGTGAAATGCAAAATATGTAATAAACAATACTCGCGCAAAGGAAGAACAACAAGTGCTATGAGAAATCACCTGGAAGCTTTGCATAAAAACGAGTATAATGCTTTAAAGAATAGGGAAAATGAAAAGCGAAATGCTTCTACAACAAGTGTTGTGGCCTCCACTTCGCGACAATGTACGAAAACCGACCTGAAACAAATGTCTTTGACTGATTGCGTCGAAAAAACAAAAAAGTGGGATAACAACAATGCCAAGTCTTTGGAAATTGATAATTTAATAAGCGAAATGATTGCTTTAGAGGACTTACCCTTTAGTTTTGTCGAAAGCGTTGGATTTGTCAGACTATTGAACCATCTTTGTCCGTCGTATAATATAAAAAGCCGACAACATTTTTCTTCGTTTATATGTGAAAATTTCTACGGCAAAGTCAAAGATAAAATTTTGGGATTAATTAAGTCATTTGAAAAATTGGCGTTTACAACTGATATTTGGTCTGATTCTTGTTCAGGAATATCTTTGCTGAGTCTTACATGTCATGGTATAACAAAAAACTTTGAGAGAAAAATGATTGTGTTAAACGCAGAGGTATTTAACGATGGCCGACATACTGGTGAAAATATAGCTATAAAACTTGAAACCATGTTGTCGCATTGGGAAATACCTAAAGAAAAAGTGCAATGCATTGTTAGAGATGGTGGCACAAACATGAAAAAAGGTATTTCCTTGTTATTAATTAGAGACATTGATTGTTCGTCACACCAAATTCAGCTGGTTGTCAAGGAGGGGCTTAAGGCACAAGATTCCGTTATAACAGTGATTGCAAAATGTAAAAAGATGGCAACACATTTTCATCACTCAAATGTAGCTCAAGATGAACTGGCTGCTCTACAAGAAAGACTCGATCAGCCAAAGCTGAAAATCATACAAGGGTGTGCTACAAGATGGAATAGCAGCTTGTATATGTTAGAGCGTATTATGAAAAACCAAGATTCTTTATGTCTTTATGCTTCCCAGAATAACAAGATTTCGCAGCTAACTTCCGAAGAGTGGGTTATTGTGGAAAAAATAATAACTTTGCCCAGACCTTTTGAAAAAATTACAAAAGAACTAAGTGCAGCCAATATTTCTGTATCCTCAGTAATTCCATTATTGTCCACTTTGGAAAAAATTATTGGGGAATTTGATGTGACCGACGAATGCGTTGGGAATACGATTTTAGTTCTTAAACGAGAACTATGTCGCGTATTTTCCCATTTGGAAAATGACGCATTGTTTGCTACGGCAACTTTTATTAACCCAAAATACAAATTAAAATTTTTCAAAAATTCTTTAACCAGAGATCAAGTTGTGAAAAATATTTTAGTGTCAATTGGAAACGATGAATCAAGCCTATGGTCTTGTTCAAATCCTAAGCGTGCCAGAATGACTACTCATCGGATTGAAACATCTGGTTCCAGTGCCAGTCTTACAGAGAAATCTATATCTTTAAGAGACACCATGGAATTGCTAATGGATTCCAGTGAAAGTGAAGAAGAAGAAAATGATGTACGAACCCTATAAAAGTTTTGATAAAAAAAACCATCAATAAATATTTATTAGATAAACGTGTGGAAAATGATGTAGATACACTTACATGGTGGGCGGTAAATAATAAGAATGATGGTAATATTTCTCCCATAGCCAGGCAATATTTAGTAACACCACCCACTAGTGTGCCTAGCGAAAGGGTCTTTAGTGGGGCTGGTCTTCTTTACACACCCCACCGAAATAGGCTGCAAGGAGAAAAGGCATCAAAACTTCTATTTCTGAAGTTTAATATTCCTCTACTCTTATTTAATTACTAAGTGTTTCACTTAATTGTGCTTAGATATAAACAATTTTTCATAGTTTTATTTTTCGATTTCAAGAAGTAATGTTTAATGGATATCTTAAAAATTACATATATAATGAGTTAGTACGAGTACCAAAGTTAAAATTAACAAAATGTTAAGAACATGTTTGTTTTAATTGAAAAGAAGGTTATTATATTGTTTGTTTTTCTTCACAATATATTTTTAACTCTATTCATAAGAAGTCGATTTGATTTAAAACTAAACATGATTACTAGTTCATTAAAATATCTCACATATTTGAATAAGATACTCTTTAGGTCGCATAATGCATATTGTTTAGTGTTTTTACAAAATATCTCATTTAAAGTTGATTTGTATAATTAAAAAGGTTGGGTTATATCTTATTCCATTGTTTTGTGTTAAAGCAGTTCAATGGTATTTGATCATACAGTTGTGTTATAATATAGTTTAGAAGTTTTAAGAAATTACCTGCCTTAATTTGATTTTGCTTAGGTAAATAAGAATAAAAGAATATCAAGAGTGTGTTTCTGTTATGTAATCTAGTGAATAACTACAAGGCTGTTTCCCAAATATCATTAAAATACACTCTTATACATAAAAAATATGTTTATAAATAAAAATGTCTTAATCATAGGAGTTGCTTTATTATTTAATAAACATTTTAATTTTTCATTGCCAAATACATTCGCAAAATATTGGCATCATGTTTGCGAATGCGAATGCGAATGTTCGAAAACATGCGAATATTCGCTAATGCGAATGCGAATGCGAATATTCGTTGCAACAATAGTTAAAAGGTATCCTCCATGTTACAACGCTACGAAGCTGGGGCGTCTCAAGCCTAAAGTGGACTTGTGAATCAGTGAAGTTTAGCCACACTATAAACAATAAGCTGTCACAGATTTGTAGTGGAACAGTAATATCTTGGTTGTGCAGAATCTAGCGTATGCTGTCCACTATCTCTAATAAACACGATTACTTTATTTAACCACAAAGAAGTTTATGAAAACAGAAAGTTCACGGAAGTGCTGTTGAAATTCGAAGTCGTTTCTGTCAGTAGAAATGCACCCACAGCAGGCTCGTCCAGGGAAGGTACTATTTAAAGTGTCACCGACAACAAGGACTAAGAATATTCTGTTAATAATTATTAATATTCGGGCTAAGTGGTTTAGTTCTACGTTTTAGATGTTATACTAAAAACGGCAATATAATGAAATACTTTGCATAAATGTAGTAAATGTACTAAGTTGGATTAATTTTGCCACTTGCAATATAAATATGTTGAAATAATTTGATTTAAAACGTTTTCACTCACAAAACTGAGCGTTAAGAGCACAAATTGTCCACACCTGCGATGCCACTACAAATGTTTCATGCTTATGTGATGGTCGCCAACACCAAAACACTACTGTACTTTCCTTGAATATGTACTCAGTTCCTGATATCACATTTGATGGTTACGCCTGCCATAGTTTCTTATTTACCCGTAAATATTCGGAAACACCACTTGATGATGTTGCTGAATGATCAGCTCGAAGTTAAGCTTGGATTCCCAAGACATATCAGGGAAGATAGTTCTATCAAGGTTTGACATTGCCTTCCGCGGTATAGAACCCAAAGAACACTACAGCCTCTGTTACAAACCCAAGGATAAATTTCCATGCATATAAAGTTTCGAGTCTGGCCAAAAATTGAACCCATGGAAACGCCGTGTTTAGTAAAAATTAATTCAACATTTTTTTCAGAGAAGTTTTTGTATCAGATTTTTAACGTATAGCGCAAAGTATCAGTTCCTTGATACTTTCTTCTTGTACTTCCTGTCATAAACGATTACATTCATAACTTCGAAACCCAAGGAGAAGAGATAATATAGGAGGTGGTACGTTTTAAAGTATCATGTAGGTTTCAATTGATTCTGTACTTCCTCTTGTTAACGTTAGACATTAAATGATTAATATAATTGTAATCGATATCGGTCAAATAGTTTTCTTCGTGCAAACAAAGGAATATTTGGGACAGTAATTTGGCCGTTCGCAGATATAGAGAACTGCCGGGAGTGAGGTATCAATGAACATTACTTTTAAAGCCACTATATCGATGTCAGGGAAAAGAAGAAGTTACGGTCCCGCTATATATATACGCTTTAGCACACCAAGTTTGAGATGAATCACTTTAATGGTACCAAAGACATGGCATATAAGGCTACAAAAATAACACCACCACTTTAAATATGAGAGACTACTCAGTAACAATTTTGGTTGCCATCCATAGTACCATTTTCATACAAAATGTAGTGAGACTTGGTTCATAAATAAATTAATTATGCCATTAAGTTTAAATAATGTCAATATCTTGTGTAGTCTCCTTTAGTAACAATGCAGTCCTGCAGTCGTGCGTAGAGACGATGATAAAGGTACCGGATGTCATCTTGGGGAATAGTGTTCCATGCTAATTTCACCTGTTTTTGCAATTGGTTGAGGTTTGTTGCCAGTATTGCAGACCGCACCAAACGCCGTCACACCATGTTCAATGGAGAATAGGTCGGAATATCACGCTGGCCAGGGGAGTTGACGAACACCTTCGAGAACACGTTGGGTAATACGATTCGTGTGTGCTCGGGCATTGTCCTGCTGGAAGAGGACATCTCCTTGGCGTTGTACGAACGGCAACAAAATAGATTGTATGATGTTCTGGATGTAGCGTTCACTGTTCAGTGTTCCCTCAACAAACACCAGAAGCGTACGGTTATTGCAGGCTATATTGTCCCCAGACCATGATGCCAGGAGTTGGCCCTGTATGTCGCTGCTGTTGACACTCTAGTTGTTGCCGCTCTCCTGGCCGGCGCCGCACTTGCAAACGACCGTCACTGGCGTCAAGGCAGCATCTGTTCTCATCACTAAACACAACTCCGCGCTATTTATCCTTCTAGTTCCATCGTTCGCAACACTAACCGAGGTGGGCTGCACGGAGATGAGGTGTGAGAGGAAACCTGGCGAGCGGCATCCTTGTTCGTATCCCAGCGTCCATCAAACGGTTGGTGATGGTCCTAGCTGACACCCTGGGTGCAGCAGTGGCCCTAATCTGTGCTGCGGTAAATAATTCGTCTGAGAATACAATATTTTTCTAAAATAGTTTTAAAAAATACATATATTATTTAGAGCCACCACATTTTACTTTCATATTATTAACTACACTCGAAAAAAATATGAAAATGGTGAAAAGCAGCATTTTTATGGATTTCCTGCACAATTTCCTTAAAGGAAAGAAAAACTTACAGTAGGGCATCTGTAGTATAATCCACTAACTTTATCGCGTGTAATAATATCTTACCGTTGAAGGTACAATTTGCGAGAAATTCAGCTACACGGAAATACATTGCACAGCACTGGGAGGCCCCATTGTAATGCTTCCTTATGGTCAGACGTGACCTTGAAATATTCATAATCTTTTACTAAGGATTCTCCGTAAAGCTCCCGAACTTCTCAGCCTCAGAAGATAAACGCTCTAGGTGGACGAGCCCCTTAGGTGATCGAAAAAATTTTGTTTGTGTTTTTTTTTCGAGTGCTGGGCGTGATAAACATTCAAATGTAATATCATTTCTATGTTTGAATTTCGGTATGCCGAAATCTAAGTAAGCAAAATTAAAGTTCCAGTGTAAAGCGTTCATTACATTAAATAATAATTATTGTTATTATCTGAGGAGCACCAATGGGTTAGAAAGCAATGACAGCATTAGAACTCATATTATATGGAGGTGTCCGTAGCTAGGAAGCTGGACTTTAGAGATCTGATAGGTATCTCTTTGCTGAAATCAAAGTTGTAAGGAATTTTAAGGTTTGTATATATTTACATATTTGTCGAATTAAATTTATATTATATATATATATATATCTTACAAATGCCTCTTGTAAATAACCAGTTATAATATAGTTGTAATGCCAAAAGTAAGTTATTTATTTATTCATTTATATAAGTGTAGAAACAAATAATAAATGTTTGGCATTACAACTAAATTATAACTGGGTATTTCCAAGAGGTATCGGTGGGATATATACATATGTGTATATGTATATGTATATATATATGTAAATGTAGAAATAAATAATAAATGTTTGGCAGTACAACTATATTATAACTGTGTATTTCCAAGAGGCATTTGTGGGATATATATGTAATTCAACGAACATAAGACATATATCAGTAACAAACATATTAATATGAGTGAATCAAAATATGGGGGAAGAGGCTTAAACGGGTATTTTACAATCTTTTCAGGTATGACATTTCCGGAACAGGCTATTTAATGTACCCTAGGGACATGCAGCAATCCTTTGTAATTTTTTATACTACAAAATTATAGGATCACAGCTGACAATCTTAAGAGGCGAGTCGACGAGAGAACGACTGCGCGCCTGTGAAATGCCTTGCGTATAGGGGCAGTGAGGCATGTGATACGTGTATCTAGGTCGCCCTTAACGCTCCCAAGTTTCTACGTCCCGGATATGTGTTTAAATACATCCAGCCAGATGGCACCCTTGAGCGCTAAAATAAATTGGATAATTTAAATCTTAAGTAAGTATCCGGTGGCAGCAACCAATCAGAGCATGGCAGTATAGATTGTTGGCAAAAATGGTATCTACAGATACAAGCTAGCATTAAAATATTAAAATGGCAAATTTGTGATAACATTTACTATTATATTTGTGAATTTAATTCCCAACTATAACAGCCACTGCTAGAAAATATCTTCCCTGAATAACGGTGTGACGAAATGCTGGTTATATTATGTGAAGTTAGGTGGTTAGTTTTCAACAAAATGTGAAAAGGTCACACACTCCGTTAGTGTTCGTTGGCTGGAATTCAAAATCGTGGGAGTATATCATAAATACTGACGACGTGGTTCCGTTCTCACGATCGGTGGTTAATGTACAATTCTGAAGTTGGGACTCTCAAATTGTAAACTCAGTGGTGTAAATTAAACACATGTTCAATGTGACTCAGTAAATAAGCACGACATTTCCCCTTCTTTAAAAAAGGAATAGAATATCGGCTTAATTTTGCTTTATTCTTATGGGCATTCTTGATTCATCGAATGAGACAGTACTAATCACGAGGCGCTGGATGAATAGATAAAACTAAATAGCAGAAATCCAAAAATAAGTTATCTCTCTTTACTGTAATTATTTAATTTGATTAGAATACATGAACAACTAGTATACATTAAAGATGTCCAAACGACGCGAGAAAAAAATTCACGCACCATTAGTAAGTGCAGATGTGTTCATTGTGATACTGAGTCTTAAACAACAAAGATTATGTAAAAATTGAGAAGCGATGACACTGCTTATGTGAGGAAGTAGGCTTATCTTAAATGCATCAGTACGTATACTAGTTACTAAGCCTTCTTTGTAGAATTAAAAAAAAAAAATTTAATTCAACTGGTTGACAATTAACAAAAATTTTGTATATTCAAAATTACTGAAGGGATTTGCTAGTTATTTTTACTACGAGCAGCTCTGTCTAGTAATAAGCTATTAATCATCAGGTTACCTGCCTGAATCAATTATAAAATCATAAATTAACCAGAAACGGCCCAAATTAATAAAATATATTTGAAACAAGCCTTGTATTGAACTAAAACAGCAGAAGAAAGTGTTGTAGTTTACGAATCTCTATTCCTAACTATTTGAGAAGGTGTGATCAATTATTGCAAGAGCATTAAACCAAAATGTATAATATAGAGAAACGCAAAAAAAAAATGCGCACCTCATTTACGTCTCGTTGCTGATGTCTTTTCGCGCATTACGAAGAAACATGACACTGGAGCACACAATCCGAACTAGAAAGCCTCAATGCTGCATTCTCAAGTCGTGTTATATTGTCTGGAAGAAACCCCGCACTAGTGACTGCGCCCGACCAACGGCACTGCTTGCCGATGAAGGTTGAGTTATGGTGTTATGGCGTCTTTCTAAGGGGCTGCACACAGCACAACGTTGACCGCTCCCCAAGAACTGGCTGCTTACCATTTGGTTTGTCCAGGATGGCACGGCATATTGAAGTCAGCCAGTGAACACTGATGAGCATTACGTTAGATAATAACTGTTTATATATATATATATATATTATATGTACTCAATTAAATACTTCAGTGCAGGAAATGGACGTGTTTTTACAAACAATTTGAGTAAGTTAACAACAACGGTATACATATTTATAAAGTCATTTATTCGTGTATTTTTTAACTAAATACTTGTAGTATTCTCTGGATTCATAAGAGCATTTATGTAAAATTTTACGAACTAAGAGTTGTTTTCACAAGTTACATACAAAAATGTAAAATTTCCAAAGCATTGTATGTGTAAATTTACAATTATTTTTACAGTATATATTTATGTATATAGCTAAGCATATCCTCGACAGCAGATTCATCAGAGATGAAACCGGTAGCTCTAACGATTACGAGCATTGTACGAATAGGCAATGGCATGTATTAAGAAACTATCATGCATTCGCATTGAAAGACTCCGGAAAAGCATGGAGAACATAAATAAATGTGGCTTGACTGAAAATCGCACCCGGTTCCTCCCGAATGTGAAACCATAGTATTATCACTGCGCCACTTCGCTAGCACAGAATTTTCTAAAGCTGTACGTCATCGCTGATGAAGTTAGCTAACAGTCATCTAAACAAAACGTTGACCCCACGAAGACAAAAATATGGTGTAATTTTTTACTCATATGGCTATCTATGGTATACTTACTTTTAAAAAAACATTTGTTTTTCAAATAACCGCCTTTTGTCTTTGAATGTCTAAAATTTAATATTTTATATAACGTCTTAACATTCCTAAGTCTTTAAATGGCATTTGGTATAAGTAAAAAAATCGCTTGCAGAAATTGGCGTTTCTAGATATGTAAGCAGTAATATTTTTAATACAGAAATTGTATCTTACTTAAAAAGTAGAACAAGGTTATCTAAAATATACTGCGTAAACATGATAAAAAAATAATATCAAATATCAAGAAATTTACAAATATATGTTGTGGAAAAATATAGTTTTACCAATTTAAAAATGGTATTTAACTTGTGCACATATGTATTATCGAGTTTAATGCTAGGCATTCAATTTTCTTTTATTTTCTTGTGCAGAAAGTTGTGATTTTATTACGTGTGTGACAGAATGCATTAAATTATAAATTACGGTAAGTGATTCAGTAGAATCAATTGAGCGTGGAAAATGACTATCGAAGGCAATTACATACTAGTCAGATCTTGAAGTGGAAAGGTATTGAACAAAAAAATTAAAGTAGAAATAATATATTTCTAGCGCACATAAAAGGGGGTTCAAATGAACCTAAGTACGTTTTTGGTCATAAAAAACAGTGTTTTTAAAGCACTTTCAATTTTACCACATTAATTCTAAAGTGCTTCTATTGAATGTTGAAAATTTTGATTTTAAATGGAAAATTTAATTTAACATTTTCTGCGTTATTCACAAATTCAAGAATTTAAGTGAAATGGTAATCTGGCATTTAAACAGCGCAAGAGACAAGTGGAATTTCAAAATAACCAAAAACTAGCTGTATGAACATTTGGAACATCTTATATAAACGGTGACGTGCCACAAAAGATTAGCAATTGAAGCGAACTGCGTCAAATATATTCGTCACTCCAGCCCATATGCGTGCGGTGCTGAAGCGAACCGTAAGGCTGTGGGGATGGAGGGTGAAGGGGTCTATTATTTTTTATTGCATTAGGGGCTAATTTCGTATGCAGGACCGTCACCCAACATCCATTTTGGAAGCCCATTTTTGCCGCTTCGGTGCGGTCGCACACTCTCAATAATAATGTTGAGTGCATGTGAAATAATTGATCGATTTTTTTCTGGTTGTTTTGTTTACCGGACTGTATTGCATTGCTCGCTCACCCCCACGGTGCGCTACCGCCTACCACCCACCCCCCCTTCACCCGCAACCAACCCTGTTGTGTGTGCCAACCCTCCCTTTGCAACACCCGCTATTCTCTCGGTTTACCTCGGAATTAAAAAAAAAAGCACGACACAACTGTCCCCGCATATCCACTAATTAATTGAAACAATGCAATTTTCACTGCGCGCGCCATTTTTGGATTGGAAATGGTGTGGGACGTGCCAGGGAGAAGAAAAAAAGTAATTTCGAATGTATAAACAGTAAAAAAAAAACTACCATTTCGAATCAATAAATGAATACATGATGCAAAAATCATCGCGTGTGTCCGTGCGCGAACGAAGGTGTCCGAAAAAAAAACCTCCATTTCGTTCAGTAACCCTACTGTGCTAACCTTGTGCGACCCAATATTAAACAACCCCCTCCTTCCCGCTTCGCCCTTCACCAACCATCACCACCAACCGAAAGCATAGGCAGTATTTTCCCTTCCTAAACCCCCCTTGCATCTCCCCAGCCCACATTTCTCGCTCACGATAACACAGCTGGAATATGAAATGTAACACGAGGCATCATCTAGCCGCAGTATTGCGATTTTAACACATTTTGCATAGCACAGCGTGAATTTTTAATAAACACCCCTCGCGCCACCAGCTCAGCGAGTCTTTTTCCACGGCCAGCGAATTTTTGGGGGCCTCCCACCCCCCGCGCTTGGAGCCACCGCTCTTACATTCGCGGAATTTTTTCACCTGTTGTCACCCTTGCGCGTGGGTGGGCCCGGACAACGATGCAGCCAAAATCCGCTGGTCGACAACGCCGCATAATCACAGCGGTCGGCCGAGATAGTGGTGGCTGAGTGGATGGAGGGCGCCGGTAAATAACAAGCCGTCTAAAAATTCCCTACGTTAAAAACAAAAGTCACATTAAATATTTAACAACTCGCATGAATACTGAGAGGTTCCTTTGTTTTAACCTAGTGAGATCTTTCTCTACAAACTTTGAAATTATTAGAAAAAAATTATACGTATTAATTTCTCGGATATATTGCAATTAGGAAATTTTCTCTGGTTTAGCTAACTACTGCAAATTATTTTCCCCAGTTGCCACTAAAATTCTTTGATTCATCTAAATTGCATGTGAAAAGTAGGTTGTAATAATTTTAAAACCTCAAAATGAATGAATAGTTACTGACTCACGTACCTGTTGTAGAGGGTACACTGTAAACATTTTATCAGTAATCTTCTTGAACTCTAATGGAAGTTTTGAACGTGCACATAATATGGGAAATATGCCATATATATGGTTCCGAACACTGCTATGTTGACCGTCGCTTTTTTACATAGTTGCGAACCTCACTACGCATTTCACAATTTCCTGAACATATTCAGGAAATCTACCATAGCATGTATGGGGAAAATAGCTCTTACTCCACTGCCGCTTTCTCAATGTGCATATACACCGAGCGAGGTAACGTAGTGGTAAACCTTCGAAGTGAAGTGGAGAGATTTAGGCGGCTGTTAACATCGAGGTCTTGAGAGCCGATGAGGGTGAAGTGAGGTGAGAATGGAGCAGCGTCGGAATACAAGGGCGGGGAAACGGGAGATCCCCAAGAAAACCCGCCGAACAGTGGCATCGTCCGACACGGTTCCCGCATGCAACCCCACTGGGAATCGAATCCGGTTCGCCTAAGTGGTAGGCAAGTACTCTAATCGCTACACCACCACGGCACCAGTGAACCTTCAGACTCGCATTCGGGAGGACACGGTTTCGATTCCCGGTCCGGTCATCATGATTTACGGTTTCCTTGGTTTCCCAAAATCAAAACCGCTGCAGGCGAATGCTTGAGGTGGTTCCTTACCACAGGCACTGGTAGATTATTTCTCTGTCCCTGGTTCTTTGAGCAACATGCTCCTTCTATAATGACGCCAAGCTCTACTTACCGCGAATATGTATTAGCTTATACTCTGATGTGGTAAATCTGCAAAGAATTCCTCGAGTGTAGGGTCGTTGATTCACCCGGGTCCTCGGGTGCTGATCTCCCCACTGGCCTTTGGAATATTTCATATGGCTTGTAGATCTGGCACACTTTCACACTGCGGAGGGTGGTGGCAAACCACCGCCCCATCTTCATGCCTACAGGTGGTTCACGGCTGATTCTGCACTTCTGGAGTCAACCTTTGAAAATTGGCACTACTCACACCTGCATATATTTTAACGAGACACTCAATGTCATGCGCACAGTGAGGTTTTAGAAAGTGACAACGGAGGGAAACTAGTTTCATGTATTAACGTTGAATTTTAAGTATGAGGTAAAATTTTGTAAATGCTGAAACTATTGTTTTTGCTCTCTGTGTTTTTTTATTGCACGTAAGTTTAATATTTAAGCGATATGTAAAATCATACTTTTCAAATAATTTCACAGTTGGACTTGACCAACGCGTGTATAAAGTGCTTAGACACACGGAAATGTTAACTTGGCATATGGTGGAAGAATACGCAATGCGTATACAAGTAGATCTTGAGCAGGGCTTTCAAATGTGCTTAGTTTACCGTGAGCAGGATATAGTTTCGTTGGGCGCAGCGAAATGTTTACCACACTCATTCACCTCAGGAGCTTACACAAATGAAGAAACTGTTCCCTTCTTAAGTTTGAAAGACAGTGTTTCGGAAGAGTTTTCAAGTACTAAACGTCAAATGTTAATTTATTTTCTAGGTAATCGTTCCTAAATTTCCTTAAACTTTAAATTAATTTCACGCTATTACGAGTTATGGGAAGTGATTAAAATGCGCTCTCTGAGCTGTAGTTGCAGTATGTCTCCAGAGTTGTTGGACAGGGATAACCTGAAGTCTTTTAAACAGTTGGCATCTGTCTTCGTACGGTTTGTATCAGCACTGCGAAGGAAATATCACATAACTAAACTGAAGTTGCATTGATATTTCCAATATGATGTATATTTTATCCGTTGTCTAATCGCAAATATATTCAGATATCTATCTGTAAAGAACTCCTTCCTTATTCTCAATACATTGAAGCAAGGGCATGAGGTTGATCCACAGCTGTCAAATTCTTAATGAAATGAATCAAATAAAATCCCATTAATTTCTGTATTTTGGTTTTATCGAAGTGTAACATAACCATAAAAACGCAGTGATANCATTAAATATTTAACAACTCGCATGAATACTGAGAGGTTCCTTTGTTTTAACCTAGTGAGATCTTTCTCTACAAACCTTGAAATTATTAGAAAAAAATTCAACGTATTAATTTCTCGGATGTATTGCAATTAGGAAATTTTATCTGGTTTAGCTAACTACTGCAAATTATTTTCCCCAGTTGCCACTAAAATTCTTTGAATCATCTAAATTGCACGTGAAAAGTAGGTTGTAATAATTTTAAAACCTTAAAATTAATGAATAGTTACTGACTCACGTACCTGTTGTAGAGGGTACACTGTAAACATTTTATCACTAATCTTCTTGAACTCTAATGGAAGTTTTGAACGTGCACATAATATGGGAAATATGCCATATATCAGGTTCCGAACACTGCTATGTTGACCGTCGCTTTTTTACATAGTTGCGAACCTCACAACGCATTTCACAATTTCCTGAACATATTCAGGAAATCTACCATAGCATGTATGGGGAAAATAGCTCTTACTCCACTGCCGCTTTCTCAATGTGCATACACACCGAGCGAGGTAACGTAGTGGTAAACCTTCGAAGTGAAGTGGAGAGATTTAGGCGGCTCTTAACATCGAGGTCTTGAGAGCCGATGAGGGTGAAGTGAGGTGAGAATGGAGCAGCGTCGGAATACAAGGGCGGGGAAACGGGAGATCCCCAAGAAAACACGCCGAACAGTGGCATCGTCCGGCACGGTTCCCGCATGCAACCCCACCGGGAATCGAATCCGGTTCGCCTAAGTGGTAGGCAAGTACTCTAATCGCTACACCACCGCGGCACCAGCGAACCTTCAGACTCGCATTCGGGAGGACACGGTTTCGATTCCCGGTCCGGTCATAATGATTTACGCTTTCCTTGGTTTCCCAAAATCAAAACCGCTGCAGGCGAATGCTTGAGGTGGTTCCTTACCACAGGCACTGGTAGATTATTTCTTTGTTCCTGGTTCTTTGAGCAACTTGCTCCTTCCATAATGACGCTAAGCTCTACTTACCGCGAATATGTATAGGCTTATACTCTGATGTGGTAAATCTGCAAACAATTTCTCGATTGTAGGGTCATTGATTCGCCCGGGTACTCGGATGCTGCTCTCCGCACTGACCTTTGGAATATTTCATATGGCTTGTATATCCGGCTCACTTTCACACTGCGGTGGGTGATGACAAACCATCGCACCATCTTCATGCCTACAGGCGGTTCACGGTTGATTCAGCACTTCTGAAGTCAATCTTCGAAAACTGGCACTACTCACACCTGCATATATTTTAACGAGCACATTCAATGTCTTGCGCATAGTGAGGTTTTAGAAAGTGACGACGGAGGGAAACTAGTTTCATGTATTAACGTTGAATTTTAAGTAGCAGGTAAAATTTTGTAAATACTGAAACTATTGTTTTTGCTCTCTGTGTTTTTTTATTTCACGTAAGTTTAATATTTAAGCGATTTGTAAAATATCATACTTTTCAAATAATTTTACAGCTGCACTTGACCAACGCGTGTATAAAGTGCTTAGACACACCACGGAAATGTTAAATTGGCATATGGTGGAAGAATACGCAATGCGTATACAAGTAGATCTTGAGCAGGGCTTTCAAATGTGCTTAGTTTACCGTGAGCAGGATATAGTTTCGTTGGGCGCAGCGAAATGTTTACCACACTCATTCACCTCAGGAGCTTACACAAATGAAGAAACTGTTCCCTTCTTAAGTTTGAAAGACAGTGTTTCGGAAGAGTTTTCAAGTACTAAACGTCAAATGTTAATTTATTTTCTAGGTAATCGTTCCTAAATTTCCTTAAACTTTAAATTAATTTCACGCTATTACGAGTTATGGGAAGTGATTAAAATGCGCTCTCTGAGCTGTAGTTGCAGTATGTCTCCAGAGTTGTTGGACAGGGATAACCTGAAGTCTTTTAAACAGTTGGCATCTGTCTTCGTACGGTTTGTATCAGCACTGCGAAGGAAATATCACATAACTAAACTGAAGTTGCATTGATATTTCCAATATGATGTATATTTTATCCGTTGTCTAATCGCAAATATATTCAGATATCTATCTGTAAAGAACTCCTTCCTTATTCTCAATACATTCAAGCAAGGGCATGAGGTTGATCCACAGCTGTCAAATTCTTAATGAAATAAATCAAATAAAATCCCATTAATTTCTGTATTTTGGTTTTATCGAAGTGTAACATAACCATAAAAACGCAGTGATANAAATCAAATAAAATCCCATTAATTTCTGTATTTTGGTTTTATCGAAGTGTAACATAACCATAAAAACGCAGTGATATGCTATACGGTAGTGTATGAAGTACGAAAACACGATTATTATTATGGAGTATAATGTTCATCAATTAAATTATTGAAGAAAAACCTTGTCTCTGTCAATCACGCTAAGATAAAATTGGTATAAACAAAACTCATATCTCAATATTTTATGTCTTTTAACGCCATTCTTTTAATCCAGTCTCCGAGATACTAAACACTTTTGCAATTACAGCACAGAATTTAACCTCTTTCGAAACACCCCTTTTCTATTGTTCGCCCCTACGAATCTCATATTTCTTAAAGTCCCAACCCCACCATTTCGCCACATTTCTTTCTTCCTCCACACCATATCTAGTTCCCCCTCCACTTTTTTATTTCAACTCTGCTCTCCCAGCTAGTGAAACAAAGAAGTCCCAAGCCCTGGTCGGGAAGAAAATTTCGACTGAAAATTAGGTAGACTATACGCAAGAAAAATCAGATTTGTCACTTTATGATAACATTGTATTTAGTACTTCTTGTTAAAGTAAATGAGTGTGTAACATTTTTTTTAAATAACTAAACATTACTAAAAGTATAAATATTTTATACTCTTAAAGTTAGTAAAAATATTTTTTCAATTAAGTTTGCGTTTTATCCAAAATTTTATATTGTTATTATTTTATAATTTGCAAATTCTACAAATCGGCAACGAGGCAAACTATTGACTCAGTTCTTCTCTTTAAGGGGTTTAATTATTTGTATTTTGATGTATTTTATTTTAATTTTTGGGGCCGCAGTGGCGTATGGTCATACTTATAACTTTCCACCAGGGCGAACCGGGTTCTATCCACTATGGGATCACTTCCAAATTCCACATGCCGGAAATGTGGTGGACTTTTCGGTGGGCCTGTGGGTTTTCTCGGGGTACTTCTATTTCCCACAACCTTGCTTTCCATGACTGCTTATCCACGTTACTGAAGTCCAATCGCCGTTGAAGACCTCAGCTATTAAGGGGCTTGTCTACCTGGAGCTATTTTCCGCTTCTGAGGCCGAGAAGCGCGGGAGTGATAAGGGCTATCTACACCAAGCGCAAGGCTCTGAACTGGCGTGCAGCGTTCTCGTTGTGCAGGGTATACCTATGGCTTCAAGCGCTGGTACCATAATTTTATTGTTGGAAATTCTTAATTAAGGTTCATTGCAGAGCCCTTGTGTATTTCTGCATGTATCAAGGCGTTTAATTTTAGATGGCGCTTTGAAGAAGCAATTTTTTTCTATGTTGGATTGCTTCTAGATGGTGCTAATGTGCATGACGTATTGAAGGCCTCATCTCAAGTGTATGTTCTTTCCATAGATCAGCTCATTGGACGTGCGTTTAATACACTGAAGAGCCAAAAAAAACTGGTATAGGCATGAGTATGCAAATAACAGAGGTATGAAACCATTCAGAGTAACGCGATGCGGTCGGCAGCTAGATGGGTTACCGATGCTACAATGGCAGGCTATCAAGATTTAAGTGAGTTTGAACGTGGTGTTATAGTCGGCGCACGAGAGATGGGACANTGCTACAATGGCAGGCTATCAAGATTTAAGTGAGTTTGAACGTGGTGTTATAGTCGGCGCACGAGAGATGGGACATGGCATCTCCGAGGCCGCGATAACATTTTGATTTTCGCGAACGACCATTTCACGAGTGTACCGTGAATATCCCCTTAGGCCATTTTGTAGTGTAGAAGCTGTAGGCTGCGGCCGGAAAAAGATCGTGGAAGAACGGGACAAACGACAACTGACGAGAATCATTAAACGTGACAGACGTGCAACCCTTTCTCAAATTGGCGCAGATTGGATTTGTGGACTGCCCTGCAGGATTCATGGTGTGAATTGCCGCCTGCATACCTTCAGACAATAGTCGAGTCCATGCCTCGTCGTCTTGGGGCACTTCTGCGTGCTCTTTCGGAGGCGTGGCGTGTTGAGGGGGAGGGGGGCTACACGATATTAGGCACGTGTACCAGTTTTTTTGGCTCTTCAGTGTAGTTTAGTGGGAAAACGTGTATTTCAAACACTCTACAACGCTGTTCAACCATCAGTTTCGCGGGCGCCTTATACGCTACCCGAAATATCCCACTCTTTAGGTATTTTTAAAGTTTAAAATGTGATAGCACGGTTCTAAGCTGAACGAGCTACGTTTATGCCAACGGCTGTAACCATGAAGGCTAAACCGAACGTGATCACAAACTCAGCCACGCAAGTGGTCAAGTGTACCGTCATAGCTTTAAAGTGAATCTCATGCCTAGCAGGTTGGGGTGTCACTGGTGGTTTTCTTGTAGTGCCACAAACTTACAGCAGGTGAACGTCTACACAGGAACCAATATGGATGCATCCGATTAAAATAATGGGTCCTAAATTTTAACAAACTATGTTATAATTGCCACTTAATTGGGCGCTACATATTTTGATATGGTGCAGGGTTCCGTTATTAGTGGGTGGGGGATAATGAGGTGCTGATTAAATAAAATATAAGTTACTGTTATAAGTTGTAAATATAATATTTTCATTTAAAAATAACCTTTCATTATCGCTCGTGATTCGCACAACTTTCAAGTAATTCTACAATGAATGAAGTAACATGGATAACGTTATTTCTGTCCATACATTACCCAACACCACAGGAGCGCGGAGGCCAAGTGGTCGGGCCATCACGACCGATCCATCGTTCAGGAAAAGTTGTATCCAAATAGGCACGAACCTCCAACCCCTAATGAGGTGGTGCACCATCTTGTTGAAAAATGACATCTGTGATACTCGAGCAACTTAGCAAAAACAAACAACTGCAACATGTCCAGATACACTGGAGATATGTTGGTGCCCACAGTAAAAAAAAATGGCACGATGATTTTGTCATGCAAAAGCGCGCACAAACATTCACCTTTGTGTTGGCTCTAGTACCTGAGGGCTCTGAACCCCAAAAACGCACGTTATACCAGTTCGCTACACCACTGACAAAAAAGGTCGCCTCGTCAGAAAAAACAACACGTTTGAGATAATCATTATCGGCTTCAATAAGTGATAACATTTCGACTGCAAAGTAGTACCGACGCGTGGCGTCATTGGACAGCAATGCCTGAAGAATCTCTACTTTGTGTGCATTAAACAATAAACACTTGTGTAAGATACCATGAAGACAAATTTTTGACATATGTTATTCACGTGAGGCTCTACGCACTGATTTCTTGAAACTTTGCACTGAGTCCTGTTTCACTACTTCCATTCTTTCAGTTGAGGTTGTTGGTCAGCCAGTTATCGGCAAGTCAGCAACATGTCCTGTGTTCTTGAACTTGTCATACTACGACTTAATGCTATTGATATCTGGCGGCATCTTTCCATAAGTTTTCGGAGAGTTTCTCTGAACTGTTATTTGTGACCGGGTCTCGTGGTACCAGAGGACACACTGAGGATTTCCCCATTTTGTGAACATGTCCGGTTTCCAGTACACTTTAACTGCTACACTACAGCCAAGTTACTGAAACCTGAAATACAAAACTTGATTATTTTGCCTACATTTTGACACCAGTTTCACATTTATGACTTTACTAAGTATAGAGAATATAAATAAAGTTTTTAATATGGGAACAACTTTTTAGAAACTCTGTATTTGTTGACATATCAAAATTCATACTGATACAGGAAGCGACACATTGCGAAAAAGCTTCGCGAATTAAAAACTGTATACATATACTATCTGCAAGCAGAACTACATGGTATGATATGACTGGTGTTGCTATTAGAGTGTTACGAATGCTGAAAATAATAATCATAAAACTCTATGATATTTATCAGTTAATGCAAATTTCGTAACCCACCACCCCCTAACGCTCAGATACATATTTGTTACAGTGCCTTACGATAGCAAAGTTTTGTCTAAAACTTTTCTAATGAGAAAATAATTTTTATTATAAAATTCGTATGACTACATTGTATGAACGTATTTTAACTAGAAACCTAACAAAACAATACCTAGCGATTGCAGTGAATTTAACAAAATTACATTCATGCATTTAATATGCATTTAATACAGAATTAAATGGTCATATATTGTTTAGATTGAAGTTATTCGTGGGTGCTCGGAGAAGACCTACTTGTTGTTCATGTTGGCTTGTACACATTTAATGGTTCAACTAAACCTCACGTAAAAAATAAACGTATTAAAAGTACACGAGGAATGTTCCGTATGCATTATAAAGCTTTTTTTTTTTTTTTACGTTATTTGTTTAAAATGAAGTGAAATACGTACCAAGGTGCTGACTCTTGAACTGTTTCTCGACAGTCACGAAAATAACAATATACTGAAGCTCTCAGAATATCTTCACAACATAGTAAATATATTTAAATGTACTCCATTAACGTTCCTTCAGGATTCTTCCAGGTTTATAATTAATATAAAATAAATTTAATTGTATTTAGACACTGTAAACATTTACTGCTATTCTACACATCACGTGATGTGTTAAAATTACCGGGGACAGAAAATACGTCGAAATACAACATAAAGCGATCGTAAAATGCGCCACTTTAGTAAAAATAGATATAGAAATGTGTTATTTATAACGTAAGAAAATATATTACCTTTGGGGTTAAGAACTGTTAGCTGAAACAAAGTTCAATAATTAAAACACGGGAACGGGAGAGAGGTATTTAATAAATAAATAAATAACTAAAACAAAGGATCCGGAAACTTGAACGATGCGTCAGTCAAATGATACTAAGATAATGTCAAAAAGTTAAATGTGTTACTATTACACAAATTTTATTCTTATGTGCGTAAAACAAAAACGAAATTGTTGTAATTCAGAGGCCATCTATTTTCAATATTCTTACTGGTAAGGCGTTGACCTGGAACTACTGCTCGTTATTCGCTGCAATTTTTATTGTTAGTATTTGAGTCCATGCTCACTTTAAAATGTATGCAGTTACGGGAAATAATCTTCTTAAAAGGTTGGCCCTAAAGCTCTTACTTCACCACAAATATCCTTTATCTTTATTTCGCATTTTAATTCGTAACATCTTCTTTTTTTTTTACTAAAATAAGGTGAATGCCAGACACATCAAATTATATTTTTATTGTTTACTCGTGTATTCAACTCTGGGAAACACGCGTTGGAGTTACAAACAGTCAATATATTGGCATGGGGCCAGAACCGGACCAAACGCAAATTTTTACATTCAATTAACAGAATTTCTCCATTTCCAGCCAGATTACAAGTGGCCTCCTTGGAACATCAGAACATGATTTCCCCTTGAAAGGGAACATGTTTTCTTCCCAACCTGAGAAGAATAAACCGTAGCCATAACTCACTCCACGTGCACTAAATCGACAACTAAGTAGTTCAGGGTTCATTTTATTAATGGAAGCTCGTTTTTTTTTTCAATTTTTCCCGTACATAAAACATGCTAAGTAAAACTCAATCATATTTTCTGGTACATAATCTCATGACTGCAAACGAAGGCTGTTCATGATTATTTAAGCATTTTTGAAATCTACGTATGTAACATGTTACTGCCCCTACTTGCATATGAAATGTTACGGGCACACTGACTGTTAAGAACCCAGTAATGTTAGTATCGACGGAGGGAAAGTAGTTCAATGCCTTAAAGTTGAAATAAAAGTGTTAAATAAACGTTTGTGACTACGTAACAATTTATTTTGCTTTCAGCTTTTTTTAATGCATATAAGTGTAAGAATTAGCAAATCTGTGAAATATTATCTTTTATGATAATTTCACAATTCCACTTGACCGACGTACATATAAAGTGATCAATAAGGACGATGGTAAATGTTAATTTTACATATTGTGGAAGAATATAAGTAACTCCTAAGCACGGCTTTCGTAAATGCTCGCTTTACCGTGGACAGCCTACATCAGCTACGGCATGACTCTAAAAGGAGACCGCGTAGACACAAAAACGGTTACCCGCANCACTTGACCGACGTACATATAAAGTGATCAATAAGGACGATGGTAAATGTTAATTTTACATATTGTGGAAGAATATACGAGAATATAAGTAACTCCTAAGCACGGCTTTCGTAAATGCTCGCTTTACCGTGGACAGCCTACATCAGCTACAGCATGACTCTAAAAGAAGACCGCGTATACACAAAAACGGTTACCTGCACGGGTACGGTCAACGGAGGAGTCGCCGAATCTAATTTGCAACCCCGCCACTTGGCTGCGCTGGGGGGCAGTTTGCGGCGCCTGGAGCTCAAGAATTCCGCGTCCGATAGGGTAGCTATTGTCGCGCGGGGTCGAAAATGGAGTGTGACGGTTGGCGACGCTGGCGAAAGGGCGGGGAGGTAAAAAAGAAAAAATAGTAGGGGATGAAGAGTGGCGGATAATCGGATTGCACGCGCTTATCTGTGATCTGTTTCCAGCGCTCCCCTATTAGCATAATGCACATGCTTGTGACGGCCGCGCAGGACAATTCGGGCGGGCAGGTCGCGTCGGCCTGCGTTGATAAACGTGCTCACGCTGGGGACCCGTCGTACTGAAGGAGGATGGGGTGCCAGCCAGCCCTATGGTCCGTAGCAACACCTGCATCACATTGAGTGAAGGAAATACACTCATAGACAGTTGAATTAGAGACACCTTCCGTGTTGTCCCCCAAAAATGGAATAGTTCCCAGTTACGCATGCGTGGGGTGTCGCCAGACCTTATACTGACCGTCCGCGTTAAAGTCGAGTACAGAANAATAGTTCCCAGTTACGCATGCGTGGGGTGTCGCCAGACCTTATACTGACCGTCCGCGTTAAAGTCGAGTACAGAATGGAGAATAAACAAGATCTTAGCACATGTGGTAGTGGCCAGATCGTCAAGGCAAGGCGTATGCCGCGGTCCATTCCCTACGTCGTACAGGCACTGCGATTTCTACGGGTCGTTAGCTCAATGATTCAGATAAAAGCACCGCCGCCAGGAACAACAGCCGTGGAGTAGAACGTATCGATAAAGCGTGTGGCCATTCCTACTTTGTTGTTAACTGTAGATATGCCTACACAAAGCAGATCACTCGTCAATTCAATTCTGTGAGCACCATATTATACAGAACCGTCCCCTCGCCGTTTTTATGGCGAAAGGGGGTACTAAACTCTACTAGACAGGCATCTCTAATCTATTACGCGTGTGCATGAGTGTATCGATCAGACAGCATAGCCTGTAGCGCAATAACGTTTTCTGTTATTCCACTTTTAACGGGTTTGTATGCAAATATAATTCACAAAGACACGCTCTCGTCTTGTGATTAGTGAGCCTTAAACACTTACTTAGAAACGTCAGGAAATTTACTCTGACCGAGTGCCAATGCCACTAAGATGTATTTGAGTTATATTTCTTCATTTTATACAAGCATTTTTTAATTTTTTTGGAAAACTACAACAAAGTGAAATTATATGACAAGATTTTATTTCTCCTGCTGAAAATGTTTGCGATATTGTGGGGGAAATGAACGTAACAATGTAATCATTTATACTATTTACTGTGCTTTGTTACCTCTCTCCAAACGTAGGCAGAAATGGTAGAAATTAGGAAACATTAATCATATAATCTGTGCCAATTTTCATAATAAGTATATTAATTAGAGAAAATGAGGTAACTAGAATTACTTTGTGCCAGCATTATTTCCAAAACGCCTCCTCATCTTTATTACTATTTTTATCTGAAAATTTGGAAACAATAAATGTGGAAATTTTAANTATTTCCAAAACGCCTCCTCATCTTTATTACTATTTTTATCTGAAAATTTGGAAACAATAAATGTGGAAATTTTAATTTACACACACACACTTTAAACAGCGTACTGTATAAAACATACACTCGTGAAGTTATAACCATGTATACAGAGTTTACAAGGCGTGTTAAAAGACCGTTTCAGTACCCCATGTGTTTCCCTCTATCAGCAATGATGGCTGCAAATCTCTCATTGAATACAGTATATTATAGAAGAAGCGACGAATACTGACCTGCGGAATGGACTTCTATGCACATTCCACCTGGCGGTGTAGTTGAGTAGGAGTTATCATCAGTGTCAGTAACCGGACAAAACGACATCCAGATCAAGTCCATACATGTTCAAACATTGATACTGATGTTCGTTTACTTTTTATTTTTTAAAAGAATCTTACAAAAGCAAATCGCATAAATGCGGAGCATTTAGATTGCCTTACGNTCGTTTACTTTTTATTTTTTAAAAGAATCTTACAAAAGCAAATCGCATAAATGCGGAGCATTTAGATTGCCTTACGCCCCTGCCTACCATGCCGGCAGCCGCGAACTTCAAATGGGCGATCAATGATAAACGAAATTCCTTCTCAATGCGTCAATTTTAAAGATAATTAAAAAAGTCTTCTATCTTAAATTTTTTAAGGAATGTTGCTACGTTAAGACACCTTGCCGATTGTTTTGTTAAATATGTTCTTCCTAAATTGTAATATTAGAATTTACTTATAACAAAAAAAATGAATAATATATATACATTTATATATTTTTTTTTTTTTTCAAAATAAATTTTATTTAGCAATGTTCTCTGGAAAAGTCGCGTCAAAATTTTTTTTGTTTTAAATAGTTATCTTTAAAATTGACACAACGAGAAGGAATTTCGTTTAACATTGATTCCCCATTTGAATTTCGCGGCTGCCGGCTTAGTTGGCAGGGCCGTTAAGACTTATTGTAGAAAGTGTAGTGACATTTCAAAACACATATGTATGTAAACATATGTTCTCGAAGTATCGTGAAGTCGTGGTGGTGTAGTAGTCAGACTGCTCGCCTCCCACTAAGGCGAATCGGGTTCGATTCCCAGCGGGGTCGACCCCATATTTTCGCACGAGGGAATCGTACCGGACGATGCCGCTGATCGGCGGGTTTTCTCCGAGATCTTACGTTCCCCTCGCCCTTTCATTCCAGTGCTGCTCCATACTCACCTCGCTTGACCCTCATCGGCTCTCAAGACCTCTCTGTTAATAGCCGCCAAATCTTTTCACTCACTCGAAGCCAAGTGGTTTAGACAATTGTAGAGGCAAAAAGCAGTAAAATGTTCAAATGGAGTATGGTTTATGTGCACCTGGCATGCGCATTCTTCTGTTGTTCTACGAAGCGGGCGTGGCCTATTCACCGCCCTTCCGAGAACCAACACCATAAAATTTATTCATGACTACTTTCCCATGCCCTATTATTAAAACTCATGTCTAAAATTGAAATCAATATATAATTTTTATTCTAATATTTTTTTCGAAATCATGCTTGCGAAGACTACAAAGTCGGTACTTAAATAAAAAAATTACTTTTTTGCTTTCACCTGCCTTAAACCTGCGATTAAAGAGAGAGATAAGGTATGACAATACATATATCATTAAATTGTTTGGCCCATAACTGCTAGAAGAAAACTCAGGACTGGCGCAGGTTCCATCACTTTAAACGGCCCGTTCCTTCGCTCACCCTACTAAAGGTGTCAGGCATTTCCAAATAATTTAAGACTGACGTTGGTGTTATTTGCAGAAAAGGAGAACTTTAAAATGCCGTGCTACTTTAACATACAACTTTCTGAACTGGAACTGAGAACAGCGTTTGGCGGGCATCTTAAAGATCGTAGTCCTCTGGGATCTCCTCAAGTCAGATCTGCTCACGTCTCATCCACTCGGCTAGTACAAAAATGCCAGTGAACTGCGTACAGCACACTGCATCCGCTGACATGCCACTTCCAGTTAGCTCAGCCAAACGAAGAGATGAGTTCTCTGGTTCAACAATGTCCACTTGAAGAGAATGATTTCCAGAAGATTTCAAAACGACTTTAGTGTCCAGGAGAATACAAAAAATTTTAAATTATTTCAATTAGATATAAAATGTTCCTTCTGGCACAGGATTCTAGGAGTAGGATTCAGGATTCGCCCGCCTGCAATGACGTCATAGGCGGAGGTTGCGGTGGCTGGCGGCCTGGTACGGCCATGTTACTGACAAAATTGCCTGTTTGACCCCAAAATTCACTTCCGAAATTAATTATTTTACCAAAAGTCACTTTTTTTTTTTTACCAAAAATTTAAAAATATAACTAAAAAATAAGGAAAGCAGATTCGAAGCTTCTCGAAGCAAGAGCCGAAAAAAAACCTCAGTTGAGCAAGAGCATAAGAGGTTCATAGTGGAATGAGTCACTTAATCCTCAGAGCAGTAGATGAGATTTTGTGACTCCAAGTTGGTCCAGAGGACCGGGGAGGATCAGCGGACATGGTCCTATCCCTGACCGCCATTCTGCACCTACCATATCCAGACCCCCTACCTTCACCCCTCTCCCTCCCCTTCCTCCTTCTTCACTCTCGCCTAACACCTCCCCACCCACCTCCACTAGCAATTATTATAAAAAATCGCAAAGAATCTAAAAAAAAATAATTCAAACAAATTAAAGAAGATATAATGTTACACGACCCTACTCCTCGCTCATCCCACTACCCTCAACTCACCACCTCCTCACCCCCTCCTTGTCAAAAGAAATTCGAGAAAAATTACAAAAATGTATTTATTGATTCTAAAATTTGAGGAACATTTAGAAATAACCTCAACTCACCCCATCACAATAACTACCACCCTCCTCTCCGTAATGAGGGGTCAGTCTGGAGGGGTCAGTCTTTTGAGGGGTCAGACTTGTGAGGAGTTAGTCTTGCGAGGGGTCAGTCGTCTTGTGAGGTGTCAGTCATTTTGTGAGGTGTCAGTCGTCTTGTGAAGATCAGTATTGTGGGGGGAGGTGGTCACCATCTTGTAATGGATCAGACTTGTGATGGGTCATCTGGTAGTAGTCAGCTGTCTGGTTTTAGTGTGACCATGAGTTCAAGCTGAGCGAAGTACTTGCGCGGAAGAAATTGTTGAGGATGTAACTGCATGGTAATGTGATCAAGTGACTAGATAAAATGTCTAGTTGTACGGATACATAAAAATGCTTTAATCTCACTGATGAAATATGTTACTAAGTACATATAAATTAAACAATAGCTTAGCCAAGTAGATACACATGGTGCTATTGTGGAAAGGATTTCAGTTTATTTCATGATAATATTGTACCAAGTGTACTGTAGAGCTTACCTCTATGGAGGTACCTTCTCCCACTGCTGGAAAATTTCAAAGAAAACAGTGCTGCATTTGTGGAAATATCTTCAGCGAAAGCTGCCATGCTCGGTGACATGTTATATAGCACCTTCGTGTCGTAATCTTGAGCACTCGTAAGTACTCTAGTTATAACACAAGGATGCCACATAAATGGAAGGTGGGATATAGTTTCATGTGTGGACGTTTTTTTTACTGAAAGAATAAATTATAGCCGTGATCCTGTTTCACTTATTACAAAAACGGTATAAAAGAGTGTTAGGAACACTCTTGGTGCAACTCAAATTTTTATCAACACAACAGTATAGTTATAAAAGTATATGTTATCCATGGATAATAATTAAGAAACAATCCAACAATATTTTTTATTTTAAATAATGTTTGCATTAACCTTTCATTTCTAGTCATAACAACAGATATATAAATGTGTATAAAATAAATAAAAGTTGTTTTATCTCTTATTAAGAGATGAGTATTACTATATTTCCTTCTTTATATTATATTAGAGTATCAAACAAAATATTTTTGAACAAGCTATAATATCCTTCGTTTTGTTAAATAATCATAATTTATGGCCATAAATATATCGTCGTGCACGCACGATCGCTTCATTTGAAATTTTACATTATATCCCACACTTAATTTTGTTTTATTTTATTTTACTTTAAATTAATAGGAAAACCAAAATTAATTTCTTAGTTGAACTGTTACAATAAAATTAATTAATTATTGAACAATAGAAGTCGCGTGAGAAGACAAAAAGTTCGGAGCACCCCTGAGCACATGTAGCAGGCAAAAATAGTTTAGAAGTTACTTGTATGTAGAAACTGCATTTCAGACATTACTGCGGTGCTGGCCAAAGAAGTAGAATCATGGTCAAAAGGACCAAGTCACGAATGGGTATGCGGCTCACATCACAAGAAGGATGAAAAGGTTGGCCACAAGGTTAAGCCATATCAAGCGAACCGCTGTACAAAAATCACAAAAATGGTTTAAAATTATCGTAAGCAAACTAATACGATTACGTCGCAAAATAAATTATTCGCAAACATACTTACTCAAAACGGTGGATAAAAACACTATTTCGTCACAAGATGATGAAAGATTCCACAAGTTAGTAAAGTTAGATGACTACATGATTTATAGCAAGAATACGAAGAAGGAAGTAACCTGAAAGGAAACCTATATATACCGAGGTATGCTCCGGACTTCATGGTCTCGTGCGACTAATCGATACATACATCTAAAGTCAACAAAGAGATAATAATTCACAAATGACGTTTTTCATTTTGGTAGTTGGGAATTAAGAATTTACACAATATTTTTGTACGTAAATAATTAATAAACATTGAAAAAATTATTTTGAAAAACAAGAAGGATAAAATAGCAGATAAATATTTAAACACTACACAATCTTCAGATAATAAAGGTTGTTTTGCAACTTCAAAGTGAATAAACAATATTATTAAGCATAAATAGAGCATGTTCCAGTAGAAAAAAAATTACTAGGCAAAATACCAAATAAATTCGATAATAATTACAGAATTATATAAATTTGAAACAAGTGACAGTACCTCTGGCACAAAAAGGACCAGGCTCCAAATCACTATTATGTGCCAACTGTGGTACAGCATTTGGTAGAAGCGATAATTTAAAGAGACATACTAGTTAGTATTTGTAAATGTAATATGCCTTTGCTTGACCCGAGACAGCATGTGTTGACTTTGTTACCTCATGTTAATACACTACATAAAATGTTCTCAGACGACAAGGGAACTCGCATTTTAAAGTCTTACAACCATGGGAACATGCAGTTTATGCAAGGTGATACATTGAAGAACCACATCAATGACTCCAAGAATTCGTTTTTTGAGAGCTAGCAATTGTTGTCGTCAGTATCTCTTGCTGCATAGGTGGGAACTGATTCGCCAGGAGATTATGATGAGACAGTTAATGCAAATGATGGAATGAGCAACCTACGAGTCGTGGTAGAGTCGGATACCGCGAAATGTACACTTGCAAGAATTTCGCGTAAAATCGATGAACTTCTAAATACTGGCGACGACCATGCAACTCTTACAAAGAAAAGTAAACTTGATATTGAGGATGAAACAGGAGGTGACGCCGATCATGTAGACAGCATTGATGAAGATGAATATGAAGACAGTGATAGTGCTGGAGATGATTCTGATTTTCTCAACATTCCCAACTTTCACCAACGCGTTTCCTTCGACAAGTAGTGTGAAGGAGGCAGAAGGCATCAATAACGCTCGTTCATTGGCTGCAACGAGCGAAATGGAGAAGGCAGAATATTTTGAGAATACTGACACATGTTTACCGAAGATCCGAATGAACTTGTCGATATATTCGGACATTTGATAGCTTACAGCAAGATGGATATTCATCGCACATTAACGAAATATCTTCTATCATTAGTGAACTGAAGGATGGGTGTTATATCATGAGAATGTTGGCTACTATCCATGATCTGCAAACATCTGAGAAATGTAAAGATCGTATGTATGAAATAATTAGAAATATAAAATGTTTGTAATAAGAAAATAAATTAAATTTATTTACATAAAAATGTGAGTTTAATATCTTATTCAGTCCGTTCTGCTTCTCTGAAAGTTTTATTAATTCAGTGGTATGCAATGAATTGCGAGAGTATGTTTTAGATTTGATGTATGCGAACTCATGCAGGAGGAGGTCTATGGTGGGATATGAAGTATTATGCCTTACTCGGGTCGATTAAAATCGGCCGAGTTCTATAAGGCGGACGAATGTGCTGAGGAATATTTTTGAGGAAAGTTTCGCAACTAGTTGATTGGCCTGACTATTTGTCATGACCCTTTGGTATAGTCAGCTCTGGTTGAAATGTTTTGTGAAGATTTGCAACATTTTGTGAAGTTTTTGTGCGAAGAGGTTAGCATCGAGATACAGATTAGGCGACTTTTTCGATTGAATGATGGCGTGTTGGGTAGATGAGGGGGGGAGGGGGGAGCTAAAGCAAGTTATTGGAGGGGGAGAGAGAATCGGGGGTGGGTTGGTGGCTTGTGTGGACGTTGAGGACGGTGGGAAGGTCGTGCAATGACGAGTATATGATGGAAGTGGAGTGACGTGAGTTGTGATGGTCAATGTCACCAGCATTCAACATGGGAGTAGGAGTCAGTAACATAATGTTTGTCGATTTTAAGAATCAATTTTGCTATTATTTTGCGGTTGTTCTTGAATTTGTATTACTGTGGAGAGTATTGCGGAAGGAGAGGAGTCTGGTTAGATATGTGGGGTGAGTGTGAGATGAAAGTTATATGTTCCTCGATTTTTAGAATAAATTTTTCTAATTTTTCTAATTTTTCTCAATTTTTTCATGACTGGCGAGTGTGATGGCGAGGGAGGAGGTGTAGGTTAGGGCGGCGGCGCGAGTGTCAGGTTAACGCTATATGTTCTTCGATTTTTAGAATCAATTTTTCGTTTTTTGTGAACTTTCTCGATTTTTTATGATTGGATGTCGGGGTGAGGGCTGTTGGGTTGAGCGAGTAGCATGGTAGGGTAACATTATATGTTATTCTATTTCTAAATTTTTTAAATATTTTTTAAGATTTTTTATAATAATTTCCAGGGAGTTGTGGGGTTGGGAAGAGAGAAGGATGAAGAGGGATTTGTAAAGGAGGAGGGGTGGTGGTAGGGGTTTGAGGATGTTAAGGTGCTGGATTGCGGTAGGGGAAGGGGGCCATGCCCACTGATCCTCACCAATGCACAACAGTCCAGCGTCGCGAATCCTCCTCTACTGCTCTGAGGATTAAGTGACTCATTTTGCTACGAGCCTCTAATCCTCTTCCAAAACTGAGAATTTTTCGTCTCTTGTTTCGCGTAGCATTTAATCTGCTTTCCTCATTTTTCAATTTTTTTAGGATTTTTTTTTGTGAAAAAGTGATGTTTTTTTGTAAAATAATTAATTACGGGAGTGATTTTTGGGGTCTAACAGGCAATTTTGTGGATAACATGGCCGTCCCAGTCCGCCGGCCGCCGCGACATCCGCATGTGACATCGCTGGCGGGCGAATCCTAAATCCTATTCCTAGTATCCTGTACCAGAAGGAATATTTAATAGCTACTATTTCTTATTAAAGAAATTAAGATCTAATAAGGAAAATTAGGCCATGTTATAGAAATATAAAATCAGGCTAACCTGTACTCATTGGTAGGAAGATTTATTTTGTTTGTGGCATTTACCAGCAAGTGATAGTAGAATTATAGTATTTTAATTTTACTATACCCTATCAAAGTTACTGTCAGTCGTTCAGGTGATAATGCCTCGGTAAAATTTATGTTCTTGTTTTGTTGTAGATTTAGTATGCCCAACATACCTTTTTGTATTTTTTATGTGTCTGAGAACAACTTGTGGAATTCCTCCATTTGTTAACATACTTTTCTTGAAAAGGTAGGCTTTTGCAATCATGGGAACGTCTCTCCGGAATGTTTTACACCTCCTAATAACTGATGAGCCTGTTAATCGAATTACACTAAAATCAATATAAATATAGTACTGAATAAGGAAATCCAACTTGTATAATTTTATACCACTCCAAGTGCTTATTTTAAGAATGATGGCCATTTTAACATATAGGACGCCATTCTATATATTAGGAACCATTTAACCAATTTAGACCGAATTTCGTATTTTGATATTTTTTATTTAAATACTTAGGAGGGTATATTGATATTGGTAAACAATTTTGGAAGATAGCGCTACATTAAAAAATTTAACATATACATCATATTTCGGAAACTGATCAATATATTCCCGCCAAACTTCGCAGGTACGTAGTAGCATGGCAGGCTGTGTTACTGTATACGATACAAACGGAAAGGACGTATTTTAAACATGGCGGCAATGCACATATTTTAGGTTGATTTGGTATGCGTATCATACCGTTTAAACAACTTAGACCAAACTTGGTATGCTGAAAGTATCAAATACATTTTTTATATACGCTTACACATATATTTTTGTCCACCATTTCGTAAAATAGCTTTATATGAAAAAAATATATAATTTTTATGACATATTTTGGGAAACGAATTTGGCAAACGAAAAATACTAGGGTGCTCTACGTAAACTGAAATGTTTTAAGTGGGTAAGACAGATACTGATTTTTAAACTAGATGCCACATGAACATTTTCAATTACTATACTATGTACACGAAACCATGCAACCAAGTTTAAACTAACTTTGTATGATCGCAGTGAGGACTCTTTTTTTCCATCATTTTGTGAGATATTTCCCCTTCCCAATCTCGATTCCCACCAGATTTTGGCAAACAAGTATACGAATGGAAGGCCATGTAAAGTGATAGGTTTTAAGTGTGCCAGATACATTTCTTCAAAAGGNTATCTTCAAAAGGTTTTCCATTTAATATTTTATTTTAACACACATGTCTATTTAATCTCAGTATAAGAGTAGGGTCTACTGCTTCAGATTTACTCGTTTACATATGTAGTAGAAAATAGGCTCATCAGTTATAATAATAAATACATCTATCCATCTATCTATTTTTTCTTACTTTTTATATCTACGTCATGTACTCGAAAGTTGTATTGCATTTTGCCGTGACTCCTGGCACGCGGAACACTGAGTCAACATCATGCACTGAGACNCCCACCAGATTTTGGCAAACAAGTATACGAATGGAAGGCCATGTAAAGTGATAGGTTTTAAGTGTGCCAGATACATTTCTTCAAAAGGTTTTACATTTAATATTTTATTTTAACACACATGTCTATTTAATCTCAGTTAAGAGTAGGGTCTACTGCTTCAGATTTACTCGTATACATATGTAGAGGAAAATAGGCTCATCAGTTATAATAATAAATACATCTGTCCATCTATCTATTTTTTCTTACTTTTTATATCTAAGTCAGGTACTCGAAAGTTGTATTGCATTTTGCCGTGACTCCTGGCACGCGGAACACTGAGTCAACATCATGCACTGAGACTGACAGTCGGAAGGTGGCCGTGCTGATGCAGTGCTGACGTGGCCAGTGTCGCCGCGTTGAGCGGGGAAGGAGGGAGATGGGGGGTGCGCGGACCTGGCCTGGGAGCAGGCGGCCTGCTCCACTGCTCAAGACGTGGAGATGGCGGGCGTCCTGTGGCGGCTGACAGGCCAATTTCCCGCCACGGGGTGCCGACATCTCATTCCTCGCGCTGGGGCGGCGACGCACGCGCCCTCTGGTGCAGACAGCTGCGGCCTGCTCGCCCGCCTTCTCGACCTTCTTCATTACTCTGAAATCATTTTATACATTTTAAAATACCACATCCTTTTTCATTATGAAATTACACGAAATCTGCATAAAGCACAACGGAAGAAAACGATTTTTCATAAAATTAAAAAGACCTAGGTTAATTATATTTTTTTCGTACACATCTCTAAATGGACCGAAATTAACATATTGAGATATTGTTAAAAATAACTTTTTATTTATATAGAATGTCATGGATAATATTTATTGGAATTTTACTATGCGGTTAGACATATTTCAATTTTAAAATTGAGATAAATTTCAAGTCAATACAACAAATGGCGTGACTTGGTGCTACTTGGCAGCATGTTTCTTCTGTGGCTCTGATAAAACCTATGTTGGAAACAAACTTTTTATTAGAACAATTTTTTTTTACTTATGCGGGTTAATATTTTAAGTTAAAGTTCTCATATTCACGCTAAAAAAANTTTTATTAGAACAATTTTTTTTTACTTATGCGGGTTAATATTTTAAGTTAAAGTTCTCATATTCACGCTAAAAAAAAGTATGACATAATATCGTTAAAATTATTATCATTTTAATTAAATAGTCATCTATATAGTGTGACGAAACGATAGATATACTCGAAACATAGATAATAATTGTATTTTGATCAGCCATAATGTTGTTCAGGAACCAAAATATTTTTTATGAATAAAAGAATATATTTTACCATTTTATTGACACTATAACGGTGATAATTGTATTTTAATAATAAATCATCTTTAAAATATNTTTTATTAGAACAATTTTTTTTTACTTATGCGGGTTAATATTTTAAGTTAAAGTTCTCATATTCACGCTAAAAAAAGTATGACATAATATCGTTAAAATTATTATCATTTTAATTAAATAGTCATCTATATAGTGTGACGAAACGATAGATATACTCGAAACATAGATAATAATTGTATTTTGATCAGCCATAATGTTGTTCAGGAACCAAAATATTTTTTATGAATAATAGAATATATTTTACCATTTTATTGACACTATAACGGTGATAATTGTATTTTAATAATAAATCATCTTTATAATATCATTTATAATGTTTTTTAATGGAAATATAATTTTAATTAAAAACCTTGTTTCGTACAAATTTGCAAATGTTATTTTACTACAAAATTTGGTTTCCGTTAAAAGGGTTCACTGAAATCACAAGAGCAGCTTGCTTCAATTTCTTTGAAATACAACGTTTGGTTCACCTTATGAAATTATTAAACTTCTAGCTATTTTGACTATAAAAGTTACCTCAAATGTTAAAGTCGAAATATGAGCGAAGCGCACAACAAATTTCCAAGAAATGTTCTCCATGACGTTCTATTTACGTGGCCAATTATTTTTACCTGTAGCATAACGTAATAATTTTAATCCATTGTTATATTTGTACTGAAATAATACATTTAGAAATTTTATAACTATTTTAATATGTTTAAGACGTTCTCCTCCATTATTATACTTTTCTCCGAATATTATTTCATATGACAACAAAAACAGTGCAACGGATGAGAAAAAAAAATTTTGCGTTTCGAACGCCATTGAGATAGAAGCACAGTGGCTACAAAGGACCACTGCATCCAACTGTATGAAATGTCGAACTCATTAAAAAGCAGTACATACACTANTATGAAATGTCGAACTCATTAAAAAGCAGTACATACACTAACAAAATTGTCAGATAAGTAATATTTTATATTGCGTAAGATAGAAGAATAAATATGTTTTGTAACACTGTAGCATACGTTGTTAAAAATGTACTTATGAAATGTTTCAAAAATTTATTAAAGAATTTTTAAGTAAAATTCACGCGGGCTTCTATTTTGGGTGCTTTAGAAATCAAGTTTACAAGAAAACCTTCGGCAGGTGGCGTTACCACATAAAAGCTAGTATTTTATGTAAGAAAATATTAGCACTGAGGTTTACAAATATTTTCAATAATTGATTGGTTTTGCGAACATCAATGTAAGTCATTAAAATNAAATATTAGCACTGAGGTTTACAAATATTTTCAATAATTGATTGGTTTTGCGAACATCAATGTAAGTCATTAAAATTATAACTTTCATCCTTTAATGATATTTGAAGTGGAGGATATTCCCTAATAACCTGATTCAGTTGATGAATTAAGATATTTACTTAATCAGTGTAACAGCACATAAGTAAAACATCTGTACAATTGAATCTATTGTTGATTAACTAATATTAATATTAATGCAATTAATATTTTTAACGAAACACAAACTTAATTCTACAAAACTTTAGTCCCAGTTCAGAAAGTTAAATGTATATGGGCAGTGCATTTTCAGGCAGAGGTGGCATCCATAATAGTGTTTAAGACTGTTCACGTGTATAATACTCTTTCAAAATGGCGCCCTTAGCTTAGAATGCCTATAATATAAATTATTNGTGTATAATACTCTTTCAAAATGGCGCCCTTAGCTTAGAATGCCTATAATATAAATTATTTTTTTCGTACACTTCTTTCAAAATTCAACATACGTAAGGCTCATGAAATATATTTCTTGGTGATTTATTATGTGTTCCGCCAATATTGAACTTTTTACTAATTTGAGTTACCTTATTGTCGAATTGTACAGATTTTCAACCCTTACCATAGGTGGTGAACAAATTGTAGTATTTCTAGTAAATTGGTAATATTCTACTCCTGTGACTTAAAAACCACTTAAACGGAAGCCAAACTTCGTGTTAAAAATAACTTTTTCAAATTTGTACGAATTAAGATTTTGTGTTAAAAAGATCATATTTACGTCAAAAATATGAAGTATTTTTTTCAAATTATTTGGTGCTTCCATTTATTTATTATTGATATCATGCCACAAGAACATAAAATATAAGCAAAATTAGGAGAAAAAAACTTAGGCTCTGGGACAGTCATAAATGTGTTTCGTAATTTCCACCGCATGTGAAGGCATGGCATGAAATGAGTTTCTAATACGATAAATGGTGGAATGTATTTAGGGGAGAAAAGGAAAAAAACCCTGTTAAAACATTACTCGCAATGTCAGCCACGTTTTCTACAGACCAATATGCAGACCCGTGTCTTCTGGGGTCTGTACTCGGAACACTGTGAAAAGATCCGGCATGTTGACCACACGATGATTCGTGCTATATGANTGTCTTCTGGGGTCTGTACTCGGAACACTGTGAAAAGATCCGGCATGTTGACCACACGATGATTCGTGCTATATGAATTATAGTGATAGCAGGCAAGTTCTTTCACAGACTAAAAATTATATATAAATTAATGGTTCGGTATCTATTTTTATCCTTTAGCTAATTAACAACAAGTACATAGACTATGCAGAAGCTGCATAAACAAAAATCGTTATGTTTTTCAGGTTGAATATTATTCAAAGTAACTTCAAGCCATTGTAAAATAATGTTTTTATACACGTTACAAACATTTAAAAGTACCATTATTCTTCTTCTATATCTATTGATTTTCCTTATTACTTCCTGTAACATTTAATATTCATACAATTAGAAAAGGGCGTNATTCTTCTTCTATATCTATTGATTTTCCTTATTACTTCCTGTAACATTTAATATTCATACAATTAGAAAAGGGCGTGCAAATCCTCTATCGATACACTAGGCGTCCTGTAATTGAACGGTGATTACTGTCGCAATAAGGGGTACACCTACCTATTACTCAAGATGAGTGGCTCAGTCCTCGAAATACACGTATATAAAATAAATACATCTGGCAAAAGTCTTTACACGAAAAGAAATCGTACTTCGATGAAGTCCGATCTCAATTTTTCAAGGTCTCTCAAAAATCACACACAGTAAAAATTTTTTTGTTCTTTTACGAAGAAATGTTTGCAAACTAGGTGCCAAAAAAATTCTAGGTAACTCTACAAGAAAATCTTTGTAAACTTTGTAAGAAATTGCTTGGAAAATGTACGGGATATATTCAGCATTTGTACAATAATATACTGTAACCTACTGACGGATATCCTGTAGAATGCCAACAGCATGTGTAGTAATTCTCAAATTATTTTCCCGCAAAATCACAAGCTAATATATGGACTTCTACAAAGTAATTTGTCTACTTGATGAGACACGTTATATTTTATGGTATAAAAATTACATGTCAATCTCAATCACACCGAACGCATGTCACACGGCCCTGTCAAGCATGTCCCAACTTAACTACGAATTTGAAAACTCCCACTGGTGTGACGAGAATCGCACAGGAGCCTCTACGTGAGAAACAAATATACTAACCACTATGCCACCGATGCATTCGTACACGGAGTTATATTTTAATCGTCTATACGTCTTTTCAATATTTATTCTCTTCTTAATATACTCTATTTTACCTTCAAAAGAGAACAGCAAGTTTTTACTGAGCTCGCAGCGGAACTGTATTTAGTTTTACACTTAAGTACGAGGTGAACGTTAGTCTGTCGTAAAAAAAAAAAGAGTCAGCTTTGGACATACATTTAGACTGCTCGCCTCCCACCAAGATAAACAGGGTTCAATACTGGCCGTGTCACGCCCGGATTTTCTCAAGTGGGAATCGTGCAGGACGATGCCGCTGGTCGGCGGATTTTCTCGGAGAACTCCCATCATTTATACTCTATTATTCAAAGAAAGTCATACAAAAACATGAGAATGTATTCGCATATTGCCACACACATTTACGTTTAGCTGTCTAGAGAAATTTTGAACGAATAAGCTATTACAAAATATGTCTTGAAGTAATTCTAAAAATTTCGTACAATATTTAAAATAAAAAAGCATATTTGTACTATCGCAGCTAAAATCACATATACGTACAAAATCTGGCCGATATCTACTGTTACAAAATTAATGTTGGAAACCCCGAACTTGGGGGAACACATAAAGTCAAAATGGACTTTACCCTGTCATCCAATAAAAGAAGTAGCCTTTACCATAAATGGATCCTCAGACCTGATGACTCATTGCCATTTAGAACACATCTTAACTTGAAATTCATATGTGGTGTCAGCAGTTTACTGATTATAAATATTTCTGCAAGAATTTTTATATAATAGTACAGCTGTTGCTCTTTTAAGTGTACAAATAATTCGACATGTAAAGAATATATATTATTTTAAATTTACAAAAATTGTCTTTATATAAATATATTTTAGCTCCACTTACAGCAAATTTTTGTTGTGATAAAATTCAATTCTCGCTATCTTTCATTTTAATATGTTCCAATATTGTTCTGTGTGATTGTGATAATCAAGATAAAATAATTTAATATAAAATCACTTATTTTGTTTTACTATAGCACTTTATCAAAATTTAAAGTACCGAATCCGCTGCTCATACTTTTTAACAAATAATTTTAGATAACTTCAAGCATCTACGAAATGATAGCCTTTTAACCAAGTCAAAATCGAATTTGCAGCTTTGTTGATATCAGCCACGGCANGCAAGCATCTACGAAATGATAGCCTTTTAACCAAGTCAAAATCGAATTTGCAGCTTTGTTGATATCAGCCACGGCAACAATATTCTTCGAAATGTTATAAGTTACTGTTTACACGTACAACCCACCTCGAGCCAGGTATACTATGTTAAAACAAAAATGTCCTTAATTTTACGGAAAAGTGCTGGTTAAAACGGGGTTTCTGTAAATTTCACGGAGCCTCTCCGTTAATTTCCCAGTTGATTTTCTGTACTTCCAGTTCAAAATAAAACGAGACAATGGAAATGTCTTTAATTTTTGTAGTGTGAGTGTTCTACTGTGTATAAAAAANTCCAGTTCAAAATAAAACGAGACAATGGAAATGTCTTTAATTTTTGTAGTGTGAGTGTTCTACTGTGTATAAAAAATATATTAGAAAAAGGTAACCTATATTATACTCGAGAAAATTTGAACCTGATTCAGCAATTCACCCATCCANAAAAAATATATTAGAAAAAGGTAACCTATATTATACTCGAGAAAATTTGAACCCGATTCAGCAATTCACCCATCCACGACTCAACCTCATTTTTTTTTAGGTTAACTTTATTGACATATCGAACGATACAATTGCCGGTGGACAGGTAATGTGTGACGTAGTGTGATGTTGACGTTTGACGTGCTCAAGATAGACCGACCTGATGACAAATTCACAGTACACACGTGCGCGACATGCGAACCGAAAATCTGCCACGGAGGAAGCGGGGCGCAAGCTCCCGTTCCTCCTAATACAAGTCGGCCACTCTGCCCCTGAGCTATGGGGGCAGAGCTCAGCCACTTACAACAATCTCATGATATCTGCGGTATAACATTTGAATATATATACACTAGAGTCACATAAGCAACTTTTTCAATTTCTATTAAAGATAGTGTATTTTAAGTTTCTTAATTGTTACAGACACCTGATGCTCTTTTTTAATATTTGAAAAAATAGGTCTTAGTGGCGTGGATAACCTTAACTGCCGCAGAAACGGTAATTTTTTTCAGGTACACAGGCGATGAAAGCTTCGTGTAGGCTCGGGATTGTTCGTCCCGGAAACCCGAAACGAGTGACGCGCGGCTGTTTACAATATATTTGATACAACACAAACTTATTTCATTATTCACACAAATGCTATTCTTGCAAATGAACAAACACTGTAGATTTACAAAATAGAAGTAATCCAACAACATTTTGTAGCTGTACAAGAATTTGTCAGTTCCAGTTACAAACTTTTTTTTAAGTGAAGCATTATTAAGAAGATCTTCAACGTCTCCAAAAATGGCGCTTGCCGTTACGTATATATCTATGAAAGTGGTATACTATGCTGGTATGAATATTGATACAACATTTTCACGGTTAAATATACGAGGCCAAGGTACTGAAGTCTATATGTTCTCCCAGCACAACGAGAACGCTGCACGCCAGTTCAGAGGTTTGCGCATAAACATGATGGGGCACTTGGTACATGTAACAGTGTCACCCTTACATCTTCCGTAATTCTATGCCTCAGACGGAGAGTGAAAGCTGCGTGTAGACGGTAGCCATATGCATTCAACCAGAATGCTGGATCGAATGATTATACGGGATTTCTCCGTTGTCCCTCGTACACTGAAAGAAATCACCAGAAAGTGAGAGAGAGAGAGAGAGTTTAACAGAACAACTCTGTAATGTCACTTTATGGTAGCGACAACTAAACTTTGGTAGCTGCAATAAAATGTTCTTTAATAATCAAAATTGTTAGCAGAACAATCTAAATATTGTTAAAAGTTATTCTGTTGTGAGAACCAACTTTTCGGGAGCAAGCACAGTGATTTCTGTAGTAGTAATTATACAGTTAATTGTGAACAAAATCATATAGTATTGTTACGATAGCAGAACAAGATATTGTAAACCAATCAGTGCTGTTTGGTAACTGAAACAGAATGTTCTGTAGAAATCACCTCGTGTTTTCAAGAAGTTTACAGAAAAAGTATAGTAGCTACAACAGTGTCGTGGACTGTTGGGGGTACCTCATATTCTGTTAATATTACAGAGCTAGTATTGTAGAGTTAACCAAAAAGTATGGTAATTACAACAGTGTCGCGGACTGTTAAATGTACCCTCTAATTATTTTAAAGATTATACAAATAGTAGAATTCACAATAGAAGATAAATAGGAAAATGTTGCTTTTGTAAAGTAGTATTTATTTAGTGGAGGCTGTTGACAATCTGTGAGGGTACTGTGCACCCTTAAAAGTGTCCACAGACACCGCCATGCAAGGCGTTAAATGTAATAATAGCAACAATGGTGCTTGAATGTCCTATTTGTTTTTAAAAGACGTATATGACTTACAGGAACCGGACATAAAATGAAATAAATAACGCTGCATTTTTATTGGTACTACAAATTATCTGACGTAAAAGGAAAGCGTGTTTATACAAACGTTACAGTTAAAAACATTTTAGATCAGATGACACCCAATGTTGTTTTATATAAATATATATAACAAAACGGGAAGATTATTTTATTAAACAAATAAGCTAACTCATATGTGAATTCATCGCGTCGATTTAAATTTAATTTTTGATTTGATAATGCGTTTATTGACACGATTTGTACACTGTACAGCAAGAACAACAATTCATCGCGTCGAGATTCATCTGCAGACACGTTACATGACATACTTTAAAAAAAATGGGAAATGTATACATTAAAAAACATATATTTCAAAACCGTTTAAACAGCCGAGCGGTATAAGGCATCCGTCTATCAACACACGATCCGGCAGTTCAAGGATGCCTTCTTCCACAAGGATTTTTTCAAGTTCTGAAAGTAAGTGCAGATAGCAGCGCATCCTATGAGTCAATGAGCAGCAGAGCAGATAGTTAGGATTATCATAGTTAGACTTTTGCTGGGGCCACCATGCCGCTCAGTTAAGGCAACAGAACAGATTGTTAGCACTACCATATGTTACTGCTGGACGCACAATCAGCTATGTAGTGGCATCAGAGCAGCATTGTAGGGAATGCCATGCTGGATTGTAATCAGGACCCTACTCAATTGTAATTGCAACATTCTATTCTGTGGAAAGTAAAGACGTCACAGATATCTGACACACTGACATTTTACAATATGTTCTATTTGCGTAGCCACATACCTTCAACAATATTCGTAGGGTAGCCACAACCAAACAGTCTGTTGTCCCTATTTTGACAGCCTTGGAGGGTAACGGCTACAGAATTATGGTTCCTAAAACCATATTTTTCTTTCAGTAAAGTTTTGGCAATGATGTGACAACAAAACTCACAGTCGCAAGCCACACGGGATTTAAATTTTATAAACGTGAAAATTTCCCTTGCAAAACCTGGAACGTTCAGCCGATCTGCCAAAAATTTCCCAAAAATACAGGGCACTAAATGAGAAGGATACGTACATGTTAAGCGAATATTTGGTTAGGGAGTCTGTGATTCGATGTGTGCTTTCCTGTGATACTTTTTATTGGCCTACTTTCCGAAGGAAAGAAGGGCTTATGAGATCACTTTCCTGTTTGAGTAGGTGTGCGTGTGTGTGTCTGTACGTGTGTGTGTGTCCCGCCCCACCCCCCTTTTTCAGTTTTTTAACGCATCAACCGAATTTCAACAAACTCGGCATATATATAGTACTTAGTAAAGACACCTGAATATTATAGTTTTAGACCACTCCAGGTAATTACATTCAAAATGGAGGACATTTTAATATTCAGAGTGATATGTCACATCTCCAGAACCATTAAAACCGATTAAAACCAAATTTTGTATGTTGGCAGAACACCGTGTAAGCATTAAAATTTCAAATATAAATTTTTGTTAATACGCCATTTTGGATGATAGCACTAAAATAAATAATTAGGATTTTACACTATATCTCGAAAACTTTCAAAGCAATTCTCATAAAATTAGGCCTAATACTTTGGCNATATTTTTGTTAATACGCCATTTTGGATGATAGCACTAAATTAAATAATTAGGATTTTACACTATATCTCGAAAACTTTCAAAGCAATTCTCATAAAATTAGGCCTAATACTATGGCAGAACAGGAAAATGTAAGTAATTTAAATTTATTAGGCCCTTACTTTCAAAATGGCGACCATACAAATATTTTAGATATATTTGGTATATATACCAAATATTTAACCAATTTCGACCAAATTTTGTATGGTGACAGTATCTATTACAAGTATCATATATGCCAACACATAGCCATTTTGTCGGTCTTTTTGTAAGATAGCACCACATGAAATATAAAGCTTTCAATTCACATCTGGGTAAACAATGAACCGATTTCTACCAAATTTGGCAAACAACTAGGACTGCTGCAGAAGCTGGAAAATTTTTATTTTTTAAGTTTGTCAGACACTTACTTTCAAAATTGGCCCTCACATAGGCACCTTAGCTTAGAATGCCATATTGTTGTAACCATGTATGGTATTCCAACTTAACTTTGTATGCTGGCAGTATATATTATAACAATGGACTGTATCCACACAAATAAAATTTGGTCCGCCGCTTTGTAAGATAGCGCCACACGAATAAAAACTATTTTAATGCCATATCTTGGAAAACCATAGACTGATTTTACAAAAATATTTTATCTCAATATATTTTATCAACGAAACAAATTCTTACTTAAGTTTTTATGCTGGCAGTGCCTATTAAAACCATAAAATATTCCTTATTTCTCCGCCATTTTGGTGATAGCTCCGCTTATAAAAAATTTAGTTTCATCTCATGTCTCGGGAAATAATTAACCCACTCGTATAAAATTTAGGGAAGATGTTGTACTGGGGTAGGCCATATAAATACATGTATTTTTTAAGTATGACACATTTATTTGCAGAATGGTGGCCATAAAATGACAGTTATTTGTGCTATTTGTACAAAGTTATGTACTCTATTTGAACTTAATGTGTATATTGGCTGTATACAATCATGTAATCCTCGACTACATTACTTTTTTGTCCTCCATTTATGAAGATCGACATATGAAAATTATGCAGGTTTTATGCCATATCTCGGGGACCAATTAACAGATTCCCACCAAATGTTAATAATTTGTACTGCATAATTTGTACTCAATTGTGCACACTATAAATTCTACAGAAGTCAATATAAACTTTCATGATTTAAAGGGGTCAGACAACGATGTTCAATATTGTGGCATCATAAGTAATTTTGGTAAGTTTGTCACATATATTAAACAATTTAACCAAATTCGACCAAAATTTGTATGTAGACATTAAACATTAGAAGCATCGTATATATTGACTCTATAAAAAAAATACTGCTATAGTACCAAATAAGAAAATTAAATTTTCATGGCATATCTCAGGGACCAAACAACTGATTTCCTTAAAATTCTTCACACAAGTAGCGCTACGGTAGGCCAGGTAAAACTTAAGTATTTTAAGTGGCTCAGTCACTTATTTTCAAAATAGCGGCCCTGTAAATATTTTCGTTTAGTAAACCTTATAATTCTAAACATTAGACTGATTAAATCCGAAGTTGATGCTCCGAATCTGACCTCTATAATGCAGTGCATTGTACGCTTACTTATTGCACGAGGTTTTCTGGGTTCAAGTCCCGGGTAAGGCACGTATGTATTTGTAATTCTCACTTATGTTGCATACATTTCTGGTTTCATTTCTAATGGTATTTATTTCAAAGAGAAGTCAAGTCCTACCTACCAACTCAACTTTTAAGAAATTATTTAAAAATTAATTGCACCCATGTTAAGGAAATAAGGCTTATTAGTTTATCAGTAACTTATTTTTTAACGTAAGAAATAGAGAACATTTGGTACGCACACAACATTAGCGTATAACCTGGTGGCGAAAATGTTTGGTTGCCAAATTTTACACATTGATCTTCCCAGCCTGGGTAGAGTAACCTTCACCGAGTCTAGAAATTTACACCAAAGTGACAACACACCGAATTCGTGTGCATTCAGTGTAAAAATATTTTGCATAAGAACTATTTCTTACGAGGTATTACCAACACACATATTATATCAATGTTTTTAATCGCATTGACAATAGTTAAAATTTTACAGGTCATAGATAAAATATAAACACAATTTCAGTTTACCAAGTGATTGGTAATTTTATGTTTTTTTTTATGTTAACACAAGTTTAAAACGTTTGTAATACTTAACATAATTAGGAAACAACCAAAACGTCATATACGGGAATATTTTTTAAAGGTTTGATTCAAAAAGTGTGAAGAAACCGCGAATAGACTACATAACGTGCGCCAGCCAGGTGGAAACAAAGAGGAAGCAGAAGCAACGCACGTACTACAGACGTCCCGAGGCAGTGCTACCAACCTTTGCGGCTCCCCTTCTTGTTTTTCCCTGGCGACCGTCTTCGCCTCAGGCGCGGCCCTTACGTCGAGGTGAGGGTGCGGAGAGGGTGTTCCGTTACTGCGCTAAGGTTACAATCGCCCAGACTCCTCGTCTCATTACCAACTGCCTTCTAATTCAACTCGCATTTCATTACAAAACCTGCTGCTCCGTTTACCCCCCTTTTTACCGCCACCCTACCTTCCCCGCCCCTTCCAAGATTTTTTCTCTTCTGCCGCCTTACAGACCTGCCTGTTATTTCCCTTTGCGGAGGTTGTCGAAACAAACGAGGAAAAAATATATCTGCATCTTCCTTCCGAGACACGCGTCTGTACGTTCTTCCTGATGTAGCTGTGTAACAGTGCATCGGTTTTCGTGCCGTCAGCGTGCCTGTCTTCGATCACAGATATTCGGATTCGATTCCAAAGCGATCAGAATCATGGTTTCATACAGCAGAAATGTGATATGCGACAGTGGTTCTCCTGTTTTCGTTACAATCGCATTTCGTTTCATATTTATCGTGTCATATTTAAGGGGCCCGCCTACTTGGAACTATGTTCCGCGTTTCAGGCTGTGCCGAAGCACAAATAATTACAAACAACAAAACACACCGCCCTAAAAAGATTACAAACAACTTTGTCATTTATTATGGCTGATAATCACAAACGTTAATAGATTCCAGATTCATACAAAATATTTTTAATTTTAAAAAACATGTTACAAAACATAGAATAAATCAATGAATTTCCCAGTAAAATAATAGAATTTAAAACATGATATGCAAATTATCAATAGAATACAATGATTCTAAACGATTATAATTTGCAGAAAACAATTAAAGCCTTATGACAACTAGACTTGTAAATATAAGAAATTACAAAAAAGAGGGGCAGTCTTAATAGCCAAGTAAAGCTTCCTGTTAATTAAGTGAACACTTAAAACCATTATTAAAAACACTTTAAAAATGTAGTATCGGTGGAGGCAGTCAAATGACCCGTCAAAGCCCCAGCGGTTAAGATTATAATAAACAAACACATTTAAAAGTTACTACACCCAACGCGAGAGTCGTGGACATGAAGCATATCGAAAAAAGGTTGGAAAATTCTTGGGCAGCAAACAAAACTAGATACTACACGTTAAAACTGGAAACACACAGCAAAGTTAGAGTTTTAGTTAAGCCGAAACCAAATTTGGGTTGGCGTCCGAAATCACAATTTTGAAAAAAAAACACTAACTAACCGCATGTCCAGGATAACACATCAACGCCACACAAACATCAAAGACAATTTAAAAAAGGACCAGCTAACACACAACTCGCTGTTCACGACTTACCGTTTTAAATTGCTCCCACATCGCTGCAACTCAGGTGACGAAATATAATAGATGGTTCCTCATCACAGCAAACGTCCTAATGACGACAAATTTGACAGCTTAAATCGTGTTGCAGCTCCTCTGAGACTCATACATGTGACAACCTGGAGTAGAATTGGAGGGGCTCAAGGTGTGCAACGACTTAAATAAACTGCCCCGTTGACAAAAAAAATTATAACCCACGAGAGGAGGGTAAATCAAGGGAGGAATAAAAGGTATGAAAGGGGATGGGATCCGAGCCGGGTATAGAGCAAGCCACCGCGCAGAGTGGAAAAAGTTTAAGACCTCTGACGCGGCGAGCACTAGACTCGCAAGGCCGAGAAGTGTGAGACTGATAAGGACTACACTGCTAAGTACATCAAATACCCCATTGCCACTAAGTGCAAGGCTCTGAACTGGCGCAGTGTTCTCGTCTTGCTGCATGTACCACGCTTGAACTGTACTGAGAAGTGTTTGAAACACACGTTATTCTACGGAAATATTAAACGTCTGTCCAATGTGCTGATGCACGAAAAGTACACACACTTCAGACGAGGCCTGTGAGTGCTTTCAAGACATCGCGCATATTGTAAACCCCATTTCAGTGAACACGGATACGTGTAACGGTTACCGAGAACACATCCACACGAAAATACAAACATTTTAATGTAGGCCCACATGCTCTAAACAACTTAGTGAATAAGGGGCCGATATTGTGTACTATCCTCATGTTGAATTAGAAACTAAATTAGATCTTGGATTATGAATATCATAAATGGAAACTAAGCAAGACCAATGAGGAGTTTTGACTGAACAACAGGAGCTGGTGAGCTGTACTTTCTGGGAACATACGCTGTTTGGAATGTGTGGATTTTAATGTTACTATTTCATTCAACACAGTATNCTGCTGAAACGTTCCTTGCTGTCAAAAACCGAATCACTGACCGTATTTCACAGTCGGTGGGCTGATCAATTGTTTTTAACATTTTTAACTGACACAATAAACAGCACACTGCAACAATACCAATACAAATGGCGTCGTTTGACGAGCAAGGCATGCCGGGAGTAGGTGCGCATGCGCGTTACAATGTTCGCGTGACATTCGATTAGCTACGGCGATTCGGACGTTACTTTCAGAATAACCCTTGTAGTTTGACGTAGGACCTACACCAAGAAATTGCATTTTGTTACAATCGTTAAATCACCGCTCCCGTCTCATAAATCATTAACAACAAATTGGTAATTTTCATGGGGTTTGGAACCTACCATAATGAACTCCGACCTTTTCTGGGAATCGCTGTAAAATTGAAACCTTGAATTTAACCGTTTCACAAAGTCTGTAATTTTTAATAATGTTTTGGACTGAAAAACGTTTTCATCTGTTAAGTATTATAAAAGCATGGCTTACACGTTGTAAGCAATGAGAAGCATTTCTGGGACTTCATTGCATTATAAAAATCCATAAATGAATCTACGATTTCCAAGCAGGAGTGAATAGCATCATTAAGATAAACACTAAACATCACCGGCTGAATGTTTCATAAATTTCACAATATTGGTCTTCGGTATTATGCATTGCATATAAATTAAAATATATTAGGAATTTATGGTACTTATATCATGGGCCAGAGCTAGCTCGTTCATGTCGATAGTAACTAATATATTTTTTTTTATATTCCGTCAGCAAGCTAATTAAAAATAATCCTTTATTAACCACTGTTGGAATTATTTTTCCCTCAGACAAGGCCTACAGCTGCATCTGATGTTCTTGCGCAGTAGTTAATATTACAATTACGCTGTGGAACAATAACTGCATAGTTATTAACAAAAATTATCATGAAGTGTTCTGTGCCATATTTCTTTATTCATTTTTTACATTTTATATTTCAAATGGATGTAAATCATAAACACATGTGTTCGTGCGGTTAAGTATAAGAAGTTATTAAAACTGTTCAAGAGTATAGTCTTTTCTATATTTTTAGCATATTTTTTATTATTTCATTGTGATATGAAGTCATAATCTGAAAATAAGTATGACGGAAAACTACTTTTTAAAAACAAATAAAAGTAATTATAGGAATTTTTAGTTCATTCAATTTTTTTCGTACAAATCTCAAAATTTAAAAAAATTATCACATTAGGATGCAGTTCAAAATAACTTATTATCTATACCATCAAAATGCTATGCAGAATATTTTTTTGGAAAAGTTTTGATGTGGTTTGCCCGTATTTAAATTTAAACTTTTGAGATACTTCCAAGACGATATAGATAGAAGTTAAACCTTTACCACTGGTAAACTAACTTTCGGATTTCAAACAAATTGCACCATGACACTCATTTAACTTCAGTATACTTAAAAAAAATAGTTTTTAAAAAATAACTTTCTGAAATTTAGACGAATATAAATCTGAAGTTAAAAATCTAATTTTTCCGTTAAGCAAATTAGGAATATTATTCAAATAATTTGGCATTCTAATCATCTCTATCACGTCACCAAACCAAAAAATATCCTCAAAATCTATAAACAAAATTTGCCCTGGAACAGCTTTAAGGGGTTAATATAATTCACAATCGTAGAAGGAAAGTGACGTGCAGTGCGCATACGAGCTGCGCTGTGGCCACTACCGGTGTTCCTACATCGGAATGGTTTTGTGCCAAAGCCAATAGAACTACCAAATACAACGTAGATAGAGACAGAGATAAGAGCACACTTTACGAAAATAAACTTCTTCTAACTTAGTTACAATGCAAGAAAAGTTGAGTTGAAAGATTTGGGCGGCTCTTGACAACGAGGTTTTGAGAGACGACAATGGAAGTGGATTATATGAAAGTTGGCCAAAGTAAAATGGGCAGGTGTGTTGAAAATTCAAACGTGAACAAACACTTTCACCATTGTTGACCATGTGACTTTGACAGTTGTACTGACGATGGGAGAGCCAGTGTTGCGGCGTTGCTCGCCAGCCGTGGAGGGGTGAGGCGCTCTCGGCGGGTGCTGTACCGGGACAGCCCTGGCGAGGCTTCTCTGGTAGACCGAGGTGTCAGCAGCCACACCGCCACACCTCTTAGCCTCTCGAGCGTGGAAAGCGGCTTTTCCCCTCTCGCCCGTGCTCCTAGAGCTATTGTCCAGGGCAAATTCACTGCTCACCTGACGCCTCCGCCCGCTCCCCTCCAGGCTCCGGCCCTGCTCATGGTGACAGTGATTTCTCTTTGCCCGTCAATACGTTTCGAAGGAGGCCACCAAAGGAAATATCAATAGTTATCTTCCACATATCCAAATATATGTCACCAAATATTACTTATTTATTGAAATATAATTATATTTCTCAATCTTTCTTTCTTTTCTACTCGTGAAACTTCTAATTTATGCAATAGATGTAAGGAAAGCCAAATATCTTCACATATTAATTTTAATTTAACTTTTGAGTAAAAATAAAATTTCTTTAGCCTAGGTTTTATCTAAGAGTAGCCCAGTCTTCATAATTTATTTTATCCCAGGACCTCCGGTTATAAAGGGCCAACGGACACTACAATAAAACGAAAAGTACGGAATCAAGAAAAAAAAAATTTTCAGATATACAGTTAAGTAGAATTGCTGCTTACCCGCGTGTTTTCAGGTACCGGAAGCACAAGTAGTATGAATTGAAGATACGTCATAATGTTGAGAACAAAAATGGAAGTAACACAGTTGACTGACAAACAACTACANCTGCTGAAACGTTCCTTGCTGTCAAAAACCGAATCACTGACCGTATTTCACAGTCGGTGGGCTGATAAATTGTTTTTAACATTTTGAACTGACACAATAAACAGCACACTGCAACAATACCAATACAAATGGCGTCGTTTGACGAGCAAGGCATTCCGGGGGTAGGTGCTCATGCGCGTTACAATGTTTGCGTGACATTCGATTAGCTACGACGATTCGGACGTTACTATCCGAATAACCCTTGTAGTTTGACGTAGGACCTACACCAAGAAATTGCATTTTGTTACAATCGTCAAATCACCGCTCCCGTCTTATAAATCATTAACAACAAATTGGTAATTTTCATGGGGTTTGAAACCTACCATAATGAACTCCGACCTTTTCTGGGAATCGCTGTAAAATTTAAACCTTGAATTTAACCGTTTCACAAAGTCTGTAATTTTTAATAATGTTTTGGACTGAAAGAGGTTTTCATCTGTTAAGTATTATAAAAGCATGGCTTACACGTTGTAAGCAATGAGAAGCATTTCTGGGACTTCATTGCATTATAAACATCCATAAATGAATCTACGATTTCCAAGCAGGAGTGAATAGCATCATTAAGATAAACACTAAACATCACCGGCTGAATGTTTCATAAATTTCACAATATTGATCTTCGGTATTATGCATTGCATATAAATTACAATATATTAGGAATTTATGGTACTTATATCATAGGCCAGAGCTAGCTCGTTCATGTCGATAGTAACTAATATATTTTTTTTATATTCCGTCAGCAAGCTAATTAAAAATAATCCTTTATTAACCACTGTTGGAATTTTTTTTCCCTCAGACAAGGCCTACAGCTGTATCTGATGTTCTTGCGCAGTAGTTAATATTACAATTACGCTGTGGAACAATAACTGCCATATTTCTTTATTCATTTTTTACATTTTATATTTCAAATGGATGTAAATCATAAACACATGTGTTCGTGCGGTTTAAGTATAAGAAGTTATTAAAATTGTTCAATAGTATAGTCTTTTCTACATTTTTAGCATATTTTTTATTATTTCATTGTGATATGAAGTCATAATCTGAAAATAAGTATGACGGAAAACTACTTTTTAAAAACAAATAAAAGTAATTATAGGAATTTTAAGTTCATTAAATTTTTTTCGTACAAATCTCAAAATTTAGAAGCATTATCACATTAGCATGCAGTTCAAAATAATTTATTATCTATGCCATCTAAATGCTATGCAGAATATTTTTTTTGGAAAAGTTTTGATGTGGTTTGCCCGTATTTAAATTTAAACTTTTGAGATACTTCCAAGACGATATAGATAGAAGTTAAACCTTTACCACTGGTAAACTAACTTTCGGATTTCAAACAAATTGCACCATGACACTCATTTAACTTCAGTATACTTAAAAGAAATTAGTTTTTAAAAAATAACTTTCTGAAATTTAGACGAATCTAAATCTGAAGTTAAAAATATAATTTTTCCGTTAAGCAAATTAGGAATATTATTCAAATAATTTGGCATTCTAATCATCTCTATCACGTCACCGAACCAAAAAATATCCCCAAAATCTATAAACAAAATTTTCCCTGGAACAGCTTTAAGGGGTTAATATAATTCACAATCGTAGAAGGAAAGTGACGTGCAGTGCGCATACGAGCTACGCTGTGGCCACTACCGATGTTCCAACATCGGAATGGTTTTGTGCCAAAGCCAATATAACTATCAAATACAACGTAGATAGAGACAGAGATAAGAGCACACTTTACGAAAATAAACTTCTTCTAACTTAGCTACAATGCAAGAAAAGTTGAGTTGAAAGATTTGGGCGGCTGTTAACAACGAGGTTTTGAGAGCCGACAATGGAAGTGGATTATATGAAAGTTGGCCAAAGTAAAATGGGCAGGTGTGTTGAAAATTCAAACGTGAACAAACACTTTCACCATTGTTGACCATGTGACTTTGACAGTTGTACTGACGATGGGAGAGCCAGTGTTGCGGCGTTGCTCGCCAGCCGTGGAGGGGTGAGGCGCTCTCGGCGGGTGCTGTACCGGGACAGCCCTGGCGAGGCTTCTCTGGTAGACCGAGGTGTCAGCAGCCACACCGCCACACCTCTTAGCCTCTCGAGCGTGGAAAGCGGCTTTTCCCCTCTCGCCNCTCTCCCCCTCTCGCCGCTGTTCCTAGAGCTATTGTCCAGGGCAAATTCACTGCTCACCTGACGCCTCCGCACGCTCCCCTCCAGGCTCCGGCCCTGCTCATGGTGGCAGTGATTTCTCTTTGCTCGTCAATACGTTTCGAAGGGAGCCACCAAAGGAAATATCAATAGTTATCTTACACATATCCAAATATATGTCACCAAATATTACTTATTTATTGAAATATAATTATATTTCTCAATCTTTCTTTCTTTTCTACTCGTGAAACTTCTAATTTATGCAATAGATGTAAGGAAAGCCAAATATCTTCACATATTATATTTAATTGAACTTTTGAGTAAAAATAAAATTTCTTTAGCATAGGTTTTTGCTATGAGTAGCCCAGTCTTCTTAATTTATTTTATCCCAGGACCTCCGGTTATAAAGGGCCAACGGACACTACAATAAAACGAGAAGTACGGAATCAAGAAAAAAAAAATGTCCAGACATACAGTTAAGTAGAATTGCTGCTTAGCCGCGTGTTTTCAGGTACCGGAAGCACAACTAGTATGAATTGAAGATACGTCATAATGTTGAGAACAAAAATGGAAGTAACACAGTTGACTGACAAACAACTACANCTAGTATGAATTGAAGATACGTCATAATGTTGAGAACAAAAATGGAAGTAACACAGTTGACTGACAAACAACTACAGCTAAGAGAATGCTATTCTCAAGCAAAACATAAACTACAGATAAAATATACAAGACAGCAATTTCATGAAGCTCCGTGACCGCTACTGGCATTGACTGCCTTACATATAAAGTGAGCTCATGGTCACACATTACAATATACTGTATATATATAATATATAAATTAGCTTTTATGCTCAAAGGCTGTTCTCGGTAAACGGAGCACTTTTGAAAGCTCCGCTCAAAATCTACTTGTGCGCACATTATATATATTTAAACCATATGTAAAATTAACATTGCCGGGGGCCTGATCACTCATGTGGCGGTCAAGTGAAAATATGAAATTATTAGACTAGTTAACATTTTATAGATTTGTTCATTCTTTCACTTATTCGCATTAAATACTCAAACAAAAATTAATGATTTCAGTTTTTACACTAATGTTTACCTAAATTTTTTTAATTAACGTTAACACGTGGAACTTCTCTCTCTCCGTCGCGTTGTTACAAACTTTACTGGGCACATGCAAGTCAGTTTAGACGTTGAAATATATGCAGGTAGGGACAGTGGAATTTTTCAAAGGTTGATTTCAAAAGTTCTCAGGTATTCGTAAAATGGCATTTACAAATTTATTAAAAAACTAACCTGGTCTGTATCTTTGTCTTATTCCGCGAATTATCACTTCAAAATGCCAAACTCAGATTCTACGTGATTGAACTTGATAAGAACTAAAGGTTTTAAAATATTGATTGCTGTGGTGGTCATAATCGCAACAAAAATATATTGAAATAATGGATGCTGATAGTAAAACAAACTCCAATAAATGTAATTGATCGAAAATTCTTTGAACCAAGTCATACGTACATGGAATATGATAGGGATTTCTAACTAATACCTAAACGCAAAAAAAAATGTTTAAAAATGTATATGTTTCTTCTTATTGCATTGACACAGTAGGGCAAACATAAAAAAAATTCCATTGTGCAAATGACGAAAGGGATCTTTCTAATTAATCGACGCTACAAACAAACACACAAAAATATTTGCACCCAAATAAGGGCAATGAAGAAGCAACTACAGCCGTGCACTCAGATGGATTTGTGTTGAAAGAAGAAATAAATTCTTAAAGCTTTTTAAGCAGACGATGAATGAAGACGTTTAATTTCGGAGAGTGACCTATAAAAAGCGTTGCCCTGGAAGGCCGGGTGTAATCAAACAAGGCATGAACATAAAATACGCAAAATACAAAAATCTCTGATACCTCCAGTGCACGACGCATTTTTTTACAGTTCAAATATAGGATCCATTTCTATTGCAGCTGCACAGCAGGAAATTACAGTACAATAAAATGAAAATACAAACAGTGTATTGTCAAGTGATGGGGAGTTGAATGGTCTTTGTACAGACAGTAAAATATGGTGAACAGTGAATTTTTAAGTGGTGTGTTTGAATAGACTCAATGTATTGATTTAATATCACCAGAATTTTGGTCTTATTCCACGTCGTGTATACAGAGTGTCAGATAATTCACGGATATGGACTACAACACACGAATCTGTGATAAAAACTGAATAGAAAATATTCTTTGGCAAAGTAGCGTAAGGCCCTTAGTTTACGAGAAGAACAACGTTAAAGTAAATAAAATAAATATATTTCACGTTAAACACAGCATACAGCATCAGCGTACAAAACCTTGAAACGTCATAACAGGTGTTCGAAGTTTGCTCTGCCCATAGTAATGCACTTTCCCGCACGCTGGGTGCATGCAGTATGCGCGGAACTTGGCCGCCGGAAGCACCCATGGCCATCGCCATGTCCCATTACTCACTGCATGTGAACTCCATGGCCTCTGGCACTACTGAGCTCGGCTCGTTCATTTGCCGGTTTCTTTGCCTCTTATACATTATTTGCAACATTGCCACATCACCTCACCTTTATCTAATTGGAATTCCACATGTTTGCTACAATGAATTTTGGACCTTTCATGTAATTTTCCTCGTAAGCGGAGGATCATGTGCATTTGTACCAAAAAAGTATTTTCTACTTATTTTTGATCACAGATTTGTGTGGTGCAGTCCGTATCCCAGAATTACCTGACATTCTGTACATAAAGTCCCTTACCTGGTTTTTGCTGAGTCTGTTATTTGTACGCACAGGCTGCCAAATGTGAGCTACATTACAATTTTTTTTTTCGCACTCTCATATCTATTACCACTAGATTTTGCAGGTTTTAAATTGTGTATAAGACTATTTCGTATAGTAATAAACAATCAGGACAAGTATAACGTTGCTTCGAAATTAACAATACCTTGTTAGACTTCAACAGCTATTTACTTCGAATATGCATTACGTCANTGTATAACGTTGCTTCGAAATTAACAATACCTTGTTAGACTTCAACAGCTATTTACTTCGAATATGCATTACGTCACTTAACTGGTTTTTGTTCTCAGCGTCTCAATTATTAGTCAAATATTATCAATACATTACAGATTTAATCACATTTTAAGTTAGTTTCGAAAATTTATCCGCAATTCTCTGATGAAAAAGAAAATATCTTGAGGTCCACTCACCATAATAAGCCCTTCTTGGCCGAAACTGACTGAGGTTCGAACTTGGCGTAGATTAGCATCTTCCTTGGATTGTAGCCAAACTGTAACTGACTGCATCTACGGGTTAAACAGCTCTGTTTGTGACCCGAGTGTGTAGTAATTTACATAGCTAGCGTTGCTACCGATCCAGGTGGACATGAAAAAACTTCTCCCAGCTCCCAGCTGCTTTGGAGCGCCGTGGTGCAATTTGGTCGACAATAACATTCCCTTGTTCGACACATTATGTTCTCAGGTATCCATCCATCTAACTGCACAGGAAGAAGTCTAATGTTCTCAAAACAACAAAAAAAAATACTATTGAGGCATATCTGTTTACGTTTGTGTTGTAGTAAAATTAGTACAATTGTGGCAAAGTTAACAATGTCAACCAATTACAACGTCTTGATTTAGTTTTATGGAAATATAATGTTGAAGTGTTGATTTTAATAAAGTCTCTCAGTAATATTGCCGCAAGCAATAGTTGTATTACGCTAAAAAAATAAAAGGGAGAACCAAATATGTAATATGTTGTGTTACAGTGGCATTAAAGAAATGTCCAACAAACACAAGTTTACACCGACTGTGGACGTGGCGTTGTAAAATGGTGGATAGTAGTGGATAGCGATAACCTGAGAAAATGAAACCACTGTATTAAAATTTTACAGCAAAGTTTGAGAATCAAACGTAGCTTAGACCAGCTCTCAAGTCTTGCAAATCAATTTGTGTGTGCCACTTATGCATATATTTACAGCTGCAGTTTATACTTATGTTGAGTGGGAAATCAACATTAAAATGAAACACAGATAGAGCAGCTGGTAGGGCGTCAGGTTATGTACAGTGTATAAGGCGCGGGTTCGAACCTCGTCCCAATCGTGAATTTTTTTGTTTGTATTTTTTTTTTAGACAAACTAATTGTTACTCTTTTATTTTAGATCGGAATGTTTTTTTTTTTGTTTTTGCAAATGATATACAAGAAAATTTTAACACAAATGTTAACATCAGTTCAAGACGAAATTCGTTTTGCCGCAACATAAACACCTCCTTAATGTTGACAAAATAGTAAGGAGGCAATGTTGTTACAAAAGTACTTCATAATACATTAACATTAATAGCTAAGCAGTATATTACATTAAGAGCAACATTCGTTTCTGACGGTTCACAAATAACAAAATGTTGTTGTTGTAGTAACATTAATACTGTCACATCATCAGACTTTTTTCTGTGTGTGTGCTCATTGAGCTTGATACATTTACGAAACCTTCACAGTATCGGCACTTCCCTTGCACCAAATTTAACAAAAAGAGCCATGAAACTTTCCAAAGGAGGAGATCTGTAGTAAACCATATATTCTAAATACTGAATTTTTTCAGTAATTTTCGGCATGATAGAGAAAATAATGGCGGACATTGTCACTGCCGGAAAGCAGAGAGAGTAGTCAAAATATCAGCATATCCCAGCTGATTATGGTATTGACCACTGCCAGAACATCGAAATGTCATATATATCTGGTTGAGACAGTGAAACTCAGCAGTACCTCTTGAAAGGCCTCGTGCACACTAGACGCATTTTTTATTTTGTTTCTGTAACTAAAGCTGTGAAAGTGGCGCTCAATAAGAGCGAGTGGAAATGAATTATGGCAGTAGCAGCGAAAAACGAACAATAAATTTACCGAATAGAGGAAACCCGGAGTCTTTTCCATTGCATCTTTTGCACGGTTGCTCCAACGAATCCGCCGTGTTCAGACAGAGTTGCACAGGACTGGAAAGAGGATGTTGTTGTTACGATAACGCTCCTCTGCATTGCGCGATCTGTGTTCGTAAATTCTTGGCTCAGCGCGGCACGTTTTGCTACCGTAGAGGCAATTCAGCAACGCGTGACAGCGATTCTGTGATCGATTACTAAATAGGCCTTTGCGGACTGTTTCCAGAAGCTTTATGAAAGTTGCCAAGCGCGTGTTGTAGCAGATGGTGATTATTTCGAAGTCTAATAAACTTTAGTTCTTTGTATCTTCTGTATTCTTTATTTTCTGATACAATTCACAGAAATTTTTTAACGCACCTTTAATGTTGGTTGCCAACTGAAATACAACGTTGGCCCAACATAATCTTATGGTCGTGTGAGCATTTTTAATGGTAGTGTGTTTTACTTTAGATAGGAATTCACACCAAAGATTTAATTGTATGTTTCGACGTTGGTAAAGTGTTGGCAAGTTATGTTACTGCATAAATAAATATAACCAATAAACAACATAATGCCGCTAACTAAAAATTTAAAAAACTTTGTTAATCGTATCAGTATTCACCACTTTGCACGTCATATTATGAAATAAAAATTTTATTGGTGGGTGTAGGACACAAACTCTCGCACTTGGGATAATCAGCCCCATGACGTATCCATTACACTGTTGTGACTTCTAATGGTAGACAAAGCAATAATGACATACCATAGTACAGCAGTTCACAATACTATACTTTATTTTTTGTTTGTTTAAGTACGCTTTAATTAATTTGAAATTAAATTCAAAACTTACTAGTTGCAACAGTATATTTTCCAACTAACAAAACCGATAACAGGCAGTTTATTTTAAGAGATTCTCTGTGCTAAAAAACCTGAACCATTAAGCAAATTAAATTAATTTTATCTTATTATTTAGGAGATATTAATAATAATCTATTTTGGCATAATATCTGCAATGCAATTTTGTCCCATCGCAAATAAAAGTACCCATCATCAACTGTTATATTCACAACATTGATCAACAAATGAGGAACAAAACATAGTTTAAAGAAAAATTACATTTGGAAAGTCTTTATATGCTGTGAAAATTAATACGTTTCATTTTTCATTTAATACGATAATTGTTTAAAATTGAATTTATTTTGTTTGTACAACAGTATCCCAACAAAGGCTTACATGCCAAATGACGACGGTATGTTTTCCAACAAGTAACCATAACATCGCCAACGAAGTCAATTTTAAACAAGACATGCTCTGTGTGTTAAGAACATCTCTTTTAGACAATCATACAAAATTATAGTGTTATTTCATTAGAAATATGGCAATTACCTTTGTTGACATAATGTTGTTTACACAATNAATCATACAAAATTATAGTGTTATTTCATTAGAAATATGGCAATTACCTTTGTTGACATAATGTTGTTTACACAATTTTGGCCCAATAAATGTTTACATACCAAATGCAAACAGTTTGTTTTCGTAATAGCAACCAACACATTTAATATAAAATTATGTTTTTGTGTTATATAATTACTTTTCAAAAATCATATAAAACCATAGTGTTAACTCACCAGAAATATAGCAATTATGTTTGTTGGAATAATGTTGGATACACAATGTTGGAACTACAGAAGTTTACATATCATATGTCGACAGTTTGTTTTCCAAGTAATAAACGCATAATAAACGAAGTAATNTTCCAAGTAATAAACGCATAATAAACGAAGTAATTTTTTGGTTTCTGTGTTAAAAAAAACTTTTTCAGAAAATTATACAAAATTGAATTATTATTTCATTAGAAGTATGGCACTTATATTTGTTTGCATAATTTTTGTTACACAATGTTGGCCCCACTTAACAATAAGAACCAATTACCATTCAATCTATCCCCAACATTTACGCAACATTTATCCATCTGAACAAATTTTAAAGAGAAATATCTCAGATCACAAAGAACCTTCATACTATATAAAATACAAGAAAGTGGCATTGTTTTCAATCTAAAAATTTCTTCAATACTTTCACGTAAAATGTTGTATACCCAACGTTGGCCCAACAGAAAAATTTACACCCTTTACCAACAGTATGTTTACCAACCACCAACGAACCATTACAAAAATTACACTTCCGGTACGTTATGGTATTTTCAGATTTAGTGTTACCATTGTCTGGAGGGTGCTAAGTAATCTGTAACATTTTCGTAGTAGCAAATTTTTGTTGTCATTTTCCATTGGAACAATTTTTTTTATCAATGTGTGCGCTCCAGCCCAATATATAGGCAACCTTTCCAACCTCATGCTAACGTTGGGCCAATGTACGTTGCTACTGGGGAGGGCATCCAACGTTACGAATATATTTTTTTCATCTTTACATGAGAACAACTACTGATCGTAAGTAGGACAGCGCGATCATTGTTTCGGTGAAAATAAGTCCAATGAATAATAATAATATTCTATCGGGGCAGAGAAAAATAATTTTCTATTAAGAGTTAAATTGCTACAATCAAAAAACTATAAAAAGGATTATATTAATGTGTTTACGATTTTTAACATGCATTAGATCGTTAACATACTATAAAGTGTTAAGAATAGGTAAATCTCAGAAAACTATGTAAATAACTGCAGAGATAGAACTCATAAACAATCAACCATATATCCTCTCATTGAAATCACTTTCAACATAGTGAAAGTAACTTAAAAAAGCAGTGCCTCACTCAGTTGGCACTACCTTCAAGTACACATAATAACAAGATTGGAAAAAAAAGTCATCCCATACATCGTCCGTGCTTCACTCCAAAATAAAGTTGCTTTACGCGTGGCCTAACGACAGACATTAAGTGCTGCAGCNAATCATACAAAATTATAGTGTTATTTCATTAGAAATATGGCAATTACCTTTGTTGACATAATGTTGTTTACACAATGTTGGCCCAATAAATGTTTACATACCAAATGCCAACAGTTTGTTTTCGTAATAGAAACCAACACAATTAATATAAAATTATGTTTTTGTGTTATATAATTACTTTTCAAATATAATTTAAAACCATAGTGTTAATTCACCAGAAATATAGCAATTATGTTTGTTGGAATAATGTTGGATACACAATGTTGGAACTACAGAAGTTTACATATCATATGTCGACAGTTTGTTTTCCAAGTAATAAACGCATAATAAACGAAGTAAATTTTTGGTTTCTGTGTTAAAAAAAACTTTTTCAGAAAATTATACAAAATTGAATTATTATTTCATTAGAAGTATGGCACTTACATTTGTTTGCATAATTTTTGTTACACAATGTTGGCCCCACTTAACAATAAGAACCAATTACCATTCATTCTGTCCCCAACATTTACGCAACATTTATCCAACTGAACAAATTTTAAAGAGAAATATCTCAGGTCACAAAGAACCTTCATACTATATCAAATACAAGAAAGTGGCATTGTTTTCAATCTAAAAATTTCTTCAATACTTTCACGTAAAATGTTGTATACCCAACGTTGGCCCAACAGAAAAACATACACCCTTTACCAACAGTATGTTTACCAACCACCAACGAACCATTAAAAAAATTACACTTCCGGTACGTTATGGTATTTTCAGATTTAGTGTTACCATTGTCTGGAGGGTGCTAAGTAATCTGTAACATTTTCGTAGTAGCAAATTTTTGTTGTCATTTTCCATTGGAACAATTTTTTTTATCAATGTGTGCGCTCCAGCCCAATATATAGGCAACCTTTCCAACCTCATGCTAACGTTGGGCCAATGTACGTTGCTACTGGAGAGGGCATCCAACGTTACGAATATATTTTTTTCGTCTTTGCATGAGAAAAACTACTGATCGTAAGTAGGACAGCGCGATCATTGTTTCGGTGAAAATAAGTCCAATGAATAATAATAATATTCTATCGGGGCAGAGAAAAATAATTTTCTATTAAGAGTTAAATTGCTACAATCAAAAAACTATAAAAAGGATTATATTAATGTGTTTACGATTTTTAACATGCATTAGATCGTTAACATACTATAAAGTGGTAAGAATAGGTAAATCTCAGAAAACTATGTAAATAACTGCGGAGCTAGAACTCATAAACAATCGATCAGATATCCTCTCATTGAAATCACTTTCAACATAGTGAAAGTAACTTAAAAAAGCAGTGCCTCAGTCAGTTCGCACTACCTTCAAGTACACATAATAACAAGGTTGGAAAAAAAGTCATCCTATACATCGTCCGTGCTTCACTCCAAAATAAAGTTGCTTTACGCGTGGCCTAACGACAGACATTAAGTGCTGCAGCTGTACAACACGAAAACATAGCGCTGCTGTCTGATCACCGGAGGCCCATTCGAAGCCCCAATAGGCGTTACTGAAATCTTGAAATATGGCGCAGGTGTTTGAGCCTTCAGTCGGGATATTTCTCTGCGCAGACAGCAGTTCCACGTGGTGAGGCAGTAAAGTTGTGGAGGAGAATGGGGAGCTCAGTGGCGAAGGTCGTTGTGAGGGCAGATTCGCGTGTCCGTCTGCACGACGGACGAGGACAGGATGACGGCGTCAACCAAGTGTGAAAACAGCGCGTCTGTGAGGGGAGGCATAGNGACGGCGTCAACCAAGTGTGAAAACAGCGCGTCTGTGAGGGGAGGCATAGGGGTGAGACGGAGACATTGCTGAGGACAACGAGACGGAGCGAGAAGGAGAAGACTCACGGTGAGGGGGTCGAAAGAGAAGGAAGAAATTTCATTAAATCTGAGGGTGTGCGGCGCACCTTGGAGCTATTCGTGGGCCGACCGACGCCGCGCAGGTCGCGGAGGGGAAATTGTGGGGAGGGGGGGACGCTGGCAGCGGCGCCGGGCTGGTAACGCGCGCGAAGCTCACTGCAGCAACGACACACGTGTCTCCGACTGATATCTACTCTTCTCAACACAGTCAATGGTTCTGACCAGGCAACGGAGTACTCTTCACTGAAGTTACATTTATTTCCGTTCCAAAAGTTTCAACGCGATGACCCTATACCACACGGGAAACGGTTTATTAACACTGCCTGAGTTTTATAATCTTATAACACCTTTTTGAAAAGTTTCTTTCTTTAGTTCGGTAGGCAAGGAGCACAAAAAGAAATATACTGCTAACAAAAAGTTTTGTTCCATGGGGATTTTTGTGTTACTGGGTTGATAATAGCTCTAACAGAAAGTTTGGGATGAAAATCACGCTCTATTTACGTAATATGGCACCACATTTGACAAATGTTTTTTTTAATGCGCGGGCTCTCCCAGTGAACATTATTCACGTGCAACCAATTACAGGCGGTGCAAAACTTTTTTGAATAGTGTGTTTATCCTTCAAATGATATCGTGCGGTCGAATAAAACTTTTCAACTATGAAGTACTATTACAGGTGGCTGCCCTGAGCGTGCGAAGCACGAATGGTTTGTTGACGCGCGCGCTATCAGTTGCAACCGGAGATGCAATGACTTCTGACAAAGGAATGTTTTNAGCACGAATGGTTTGTTGACGCGCGCGCTATCAGTTGCAACCGGAGATGCAATGACTTCTGACAAAGGAATGTTTTCAAACTGTGCTTGTTATCCCTATTAGGGCGCGTACCACCCCCTACCTTGGATATGGGGTGTCATTGAGACATCTGAAGAAGGCTCTGGATTACTGGCCTCGTTGCCCTCAGCTAGACTCAGGGTGCAGCGAACTTTCCAGGTCAAGGCCAGCAGAGTATAAATAGTACGTCCGGCCTCCGAATCGGCATTTGTTGAATGGATGAGTTTCAACGATAGACGACTAACGAGAAGAGAAGAGCGCGGAGAGAGAAGTGACCGGCGGGAGAAAATCTGCGACTGCGAACATCAGAGTAGTGAAAAGTAAGACTGCATGCTGGACTATTGTACTGGATGCGTGAGTGAAAGACATTATAAATGATGGCAACANGTAGTGAAAAGTAAGACTGCATGCTGGACTATTGTACTGGATGCGTGAGTGAAAGACATTATAAATGATGGCAACAGACAGACTTGACGTGGGTTAATGATGAGCATGAGTTAATTGACAATAACCAAACATATACATAAGGAAAGACGTTAGTTATAGTTGAAATATACATTAAAAATTGCTCTCATTGTGAAGTAAAAAGAGTAACAGTGGATAGAGATAATTAAATCCTGTAAATAATAGATTTATGAATAAATGAAAAATCTTATTTAGTAATATTATTTTTATTAAGACCTCCATCCCTTACGAACTCAGGCGTTCATGTAACAATACGTTTCTGGGGATAATGGAGTTATAAACACTTGTCACAAGCATGTCTAGTTTAATTAGTGAACATAAAGTTGTCCTCGCCCTCTAACACGACGGTCCATTACCGTACATTCTTCGGCACAGTTGACGAGTTGTGAGTGGGCGAGGAAAATGAAGACGTGACATAAGAAAAGTTCAAACCAAAACAGTTAAATGTTCACCACTTCTCCGGCACATGTAGACATTTTGCGCTAAGCCAATTGAATGTGATGATTCCAGTACATCATTTCTAGCCAGTGTTGAAAGTGTTAAGGATAGGCTGACCATAGTTGATAACTATTCTGGGAACTTGTAGTCCCATTCCATAGAGCCAACGCTTAATGTAATATTCAGTGTCGCCAAAGCTAGCACATATGCATCTCTGGTACAGTGAAACCAACAAGTAAAACGAAAAATACAGCGAGCCTCACTCTATCACATAGTTTGGGACTACAAGTCACGGGGGATAATGTTACTCTGTTTGAACACTTGCCTAATATTTCGCCCTTTGCGTAACCTGACCGCCTCTGGGTACCAACTGTGGTATTAAGACTAATGTCGACATCCCGAAATCGTTAACAGAAAGGCTAGATACGACATTAGACATTATTTCCTGGTTCTGGTTTACTTCGAAACTATTGTTACGGTTACGCACATGTGGGCGGGATCTACTGGATCTAAACCATTCTGAACAGATTACTCTCAGAGGGACAAAAGACGATGGTTATTTCCTCATATAGTTGGCCCCAGCCTATTTATAAACTGAATGCTTCCAAAAAAGCAGTTTTCAATCAATTACATTCAAATTTACGTGACTTGAAGCAATTTCACGAACCCTATTTCAATGTTCAGACTTATTTGGTAGTCCCTTGCTAACAAATTATTGTCTGTCGAGCTGGATTCATTTCCTCAAAGACAAAACAAAATAACAAAATAATTTTTTCTCAGAAAACAAATATGTCTAAAAAGGAGTTACCTCTGATATAAATTGAGGAAATTAACACAACCATAGTATTATATTAAGGGAGTCAACGGTAACAATCGGGAAAAGGGAAGAAATAGACACTCTCTCAATAGAGGGAAAATTATTTGATTGATATTCTGTTATTGTTTAAACATGGTAAAATATATTGCATGTTGCTCGTAATTGCTGGCACACTTAAATTCTGTGATTAATAAGCTTGAAGATTTAAATGCATATAATTCGTATGTTAAAACATAACATTATTTATATTCATCAATGCTTGTATTAGATTTGCATGATTGGATATAACCACTTAGGCTTACCCACTTAAATAATGCTCATGTACACAGTGTCTTTGTTATGTTTTTTTTGTTCAATTTAATTTTGCTAAAATATAGAAATCTTTAGGAACACAGCTTCCAGCACATAAATAATTGCGCTCTTCTGCAAAGTATAATTTAAATTTAAAACATCTCATACTATAAAAAATATTTAATTAAATACATGAGTTTATATATTTGTAATTTTTGTTTTTAATAAACAGCTCAAAACAGTAATGAAATAATATTTGCAAAATATTAATTATATCTGCCATTAAAAAGAATATATATTCAGCTGATGTAAAAATTTTACACTACTAAGGAACGGAAATTTTCATAGTGAATAATCTATCATATTACACGGTATATTATAAGCAGACNATCAGACCTCCTGCAACACATACGTAGATTTAAAATATATATAGCTTTATAAAATACTGTCTAAGAAGTTGAAAAAATGTTTTACGTCTGCTGAATAGAATAGATATTCCGCTTTGCCAACAATGCAAAATTTTTGAGGCTAGAAGTGGCTTAAATTAGCGTTGTCAGAAATAGTTTTAGCTGTACAGTTCAGTACAAAAATTGTTATTAGTTGAGAAGTAAACTAGAACAGAGTGCCTTTCTCGCTTGGGCTAAGTTAAAAAGGGCTTAGCTATTAGTTGGATAGTTGCGCTGGTGGTACGGACATTGCATTGCCTTTTTCCACGTTAACTACCTTATATTAAATGTCCTGAAAAATTCAGTACAAACATTATGTCACTAGCGAATTGAATATTATTAATTTTGTCCTCCGATAGTTAAAGAAAGTGAATTGTTAGTTTGACGCAAAGGTGGTTTTTGAGATGAAAATAATGAGGCAAGAAATGTAATTATCTCTCATTATATGATATTCCATAATTGTAAATGTATTCCATGTAAACATGGGGCAATGATGGCCTAACTCCGTGTACACTACAGTTAATATTTTCTTGTGCATTACTTTCAGATCAATTATCAAGCTTTAGCACAAGCCATGAAAGTTATTGTTACCTGAATATTTTACCAAATTTACTTATTATAATTCCTTTGGATATAAAGTCTTTTCCTGTGTTAAGTTAAATAGTAATCGCGAGTATGTGTGCATACAGGTTAGTATACTGAAGTAATTTTAGTAGACTGCTTACCGAAAATTGCACGCAATCATAACAAACTCACAAAATTCGGCACCGCTGTCTGGGTCATCTTCATTCATAAAGTGAAGCAACGTGGGAATATAGAGCCACAACTTTTCTAGCTTTAAAATGCGATGGACGCTTCATTTACTGGCAGGTGACTTTCATTCATAACGTGAAGCAACGTGGGAATGTAGAGCCACCACTTTACTAGCTTTAAAATGCGATGGACGCTTTATTTACTGGCAGGTGACTCTCACGCACCTTACCTTACAGACTCCCAACTACCCGAGGGAACACTTGTCTGTATTTGCTGTACGCACTTTCTTCGCATCACACACAGTTCTCTCTCTCTCTCTCTCTTTCTCTCCATCTCTCACACAAACGTGTCACGTAATGGTGTCATTGTTACATGTGACGGTAGCGCAATATCGAATTCTGCCCTTTATGGTCTCTGTACCTCAATAATTTTCTCACATTTTCAATAACAATTTAAAATCCACTTACATTGTTCGAAACGAAACCTTGTCATTTGTGCCATTTCCTCTACAAATGAAGTGCTGCAGTTCATGGCTACAAATAGAACCGAAAACAGCAGAATGGCTACTAGTGCCCGCACACACTCAATATTGTCCTTAGCGTCAAATACATTTAGTCCCACTAGTCTGTATTTGATAATTTCCCTGCTATTGACATACAAAGAGTGTAAACATTAATTTGGGACCTTAGGCATTACATTCGCCGAACGGAATATGTACACAAATTTTTATGATACAAAATTCTAATGAATTAGATAAGCAGAGCATCAGCGTTCGTATAGGGAATGTTCGAAATTCTTTCCACGCACTGGACACGGCTGGTTACCCGCTGCCGCCATGGTTGCAACTATCTGTTTGGAGTGACGTTTGATGTACTTTTTATTTTTGTTAAAGAAGTGCCTGCAGAACTGCAACGAATAAATGTTGTCAAAGAATATGTAAATTTACGTAACATGTATGTTTTTTGCTTGTATTCACATGATGGTGTTATTTTAATCATGCAACTAAGAAATGTAGTTGGCGAATTACATTTTTCCGGTTTGTTGGGGCAGGATTCCTGGGCCAAGAGTCTGGATAAACGATTATGCGTATTCTTTCCCCACAATATCAAACATTATTAAAATATTTTTAACCTTTTTGTAATCTGCTCAGAACTTACAGAGTTTGATAGTTTTACAGAAATAAAAGTTAGAAACATGTTATATTTTAAGTAAAATCAAATACCATGGTTTACGGAAGGAAACAAATTTGATGGTTCAATCAAAATTATCAACCTAGAAGTAGTATGTTGGCAAAATTTTCTACGACAAAAGTAATGAAACAGTAATATAATTCTAACATATTTGAATGAAATGGTATATCGAACTGAAATTTTATTATGCAAATGAATATAGTAAATTGATGTCAGCACATCCTGGTAGATGCAAAACGCAATTTCAGATTGCTAATTGGTTTCAACTAGCTTATGAAAATGCAGCCACCATTGGAATTGCAGCCAAAGGCTTTCAGGCATGTGGCATACTACCAATTTATCCCTTTTTTTCTTTCTGATGTTAACTTTCTTCTCTCTGAAATTACTGGCACACCTCTCCCAAATAATAATTACAATCAATCGTCTCCTCTTGGTGACAGTACTAATCACATGAGTGCAGAAATACAGCTTGCTTCTACTTCACAGCACATTTCAAAATTTTGGGACGTTGCTTTCACAAACCTTCCATTTAGGCTTACTGAAAGTGGCCATGAATACTTTTGTAAAATCTTTTGGTAAATATAGCTTTACCGACGTCTCCTAGAATGCTTGTCTTTTACGAATGTGTCCACTCATGTAAAGTGATCTGTTTCGCCAGAAATAATCAGACCCTTCCTGAAAGCTAGTCGTTCACAAAAGAAGCGCAGAAATCCAAAGCAGAATAGGCCTAACCAAATGAAAACGAACATAACATTAAAATCAGTAAGCTTGAAAACCAAAGGCGTTGGAGTAAAACGCAAATTGACTTTCGATGGCAAGAAAGGCATTGCAAACTCTGGTAAGGTGGACTATTTCTGTGGTGGATGTGGTGTAGTGTACGAAAAGCCTACATTTGTAGACTGGATTATGTGCAGCGAAAATAGATCATATTGGGAAGAACCCTGCACTGAATATGTGGAAAAGGGTTTTTTCAGATGCAATAGATGCCAATAGGACTCTTACCCCACTGTAATAGGATTCATGCCCCACATGTGAGGGAAGTTTCCTAATATGCAGTCATAGATTCTATTTGTATTGTAAGTTCTCACAAATTAATTAGAATTTCTGTTGTTTTACATAATCATACATTATTTATTTTCGTAGCATATACATTTGGTTTTATCTGAAATACGCAAGTAATTGAACTTGACTAGTAACTTATTTTCAAAATGTCTGCCACACAAATGTTTTAAGTTTATTTAGTATATCTGCCATACTATTGAACCAATTGCGACCAAATTGTTACTATTACAACAGACACAATCGACTACTGTTTTCTTAAATGCGGATTCTTGCCTTACATGACCCTAATTCGGACATTGTCAGTATTCAAAGAAACGCTAGTATAACTGACGCATTCTGCATTCCTATATTTTATTCGTCAGAACACATGCTCTGGCGAAGCTCGCAGGCGGACGACAGCAATAAGGATTAAGGGCGTGGCAGACGTGATGGGAGAATGGCGCCAGGACGGCCCGGCGGAACGACCACGTGCGGAGGAAGGTGGATGCAGC
>NQII01003024.1:246339-297042 GCA_002778355.1 Clitarchus hookeri | reverse complement strand
GATGGAGGGAGGGAGGGAGGGAGAGAAAGAGAGAGATAGAGTAGTTTAAAAAAAAGTATTTAGTATTTAGTGCGGGATATTTGTTCCGAGGGCTCGTTAGTTTAAGGGGAACTTTCCCCCTGCATATGAATCCTCGGTTTTCCTATAGCTTGTTTATATTTAAAAAAAAGAAAATTTTGTGAGTACCCTTATATCCAATTAGCTATTCACCGTACACAGTGCAGTTCAGGCAAGACAAGGACATTACAAATTTATAATTACTTCAGAATTTTAATTCTGCCAAAATTTGACAAAATCGATATTTTGAGATAAATACGAGTTCGTAGTTCAGTCGTTATGTCTGTTCTGCTGTATAAGGTCAATAACTAATTGGGTACAGGGGTACTTTCGGATTTTTTAAAAGTATAAACAATCTAGAAAAAACATGAATCTAAAAAGGTTCCCTTTAAATCAGTTTTTTTTATTCATTTTGTTAAAATTATTCTCTTGAGGGTTTAATGTCACATTTCAACTAATCTTCCAGTACCATAGGTAAAGTGTCACTTCAGTGACATCACATTCGTTACCAGATATTCGGGAGTGGAGAGGTCTAGCTCTTAACAGCGAGGTCTTGAGACCCGGTAGATATTCGGCAGTAGTGTAGAACTCCGCTGACCGAGACAACCTTGAAAAGAGCGAATATGAAGCAAGGCCGAGATGGAGTTATAGCGTGGACTTGATGTATGATCTGACAGCCTTAAAACTCGAAGCACGGCCTAGTACTTGTGCGTGAGAAAACCGCGTGAAAATATTTCGTCACGACTTCGAAGCGAGCGTGACTTTTAACGAGAGAACTGTCACTCCGCGAGACGCTGGCCACACAAACCGTGAAGAAGGTTGTTACTGCCAGACTAAACGTGCCCACTGATTGTGAATGATAGAATTTGCATTTCCTGTGTACATACTGAATGCCAACCGACTACTGTCTCTCGTATAGCTGTGGCGAAATTGTGAAAAGAACATATCGTTCCCACAGATATACACTGAAGAGCCAAAAAAACTGGTATAGGCGTGCGTATGCAAATAACAGAGGTATGGAACCAATCAGAGTAACACGATGTGGTCGCCAGCTAGATCGGTTACTGCTGCTACAATGGCAGGTTATCAAGATTTAAGTGAGTTTGAACGTGGTGTTATAGTCGGCGCACGAGAAATGGGACATAGCATCTCCGAGGTAGCGATAACATTTGGATGTTCGCGTACGACCGTTTCACGAGTTTACCGTGAATATCGGGAATCCAGTAAAACATCACATCTTCGACATCGCTGCGGCCGGAAAAAGATCGTGAAAGAACGGGACAAACGACGACAGACGAGAATCATTAAACGGGACAGACGTGCAACCCTTTCTCAAATTTGCGCAGATTGGATTTGTGGACTTCCCTGCACGATTTATGGTGTGAATTGCCTACTGCATACCTTCAGACATTAGTTGAGTCCATGCCACGTCGTCTTGCGGCACTTCTGCGTGCTCGCGGGGGCCCTACACGATATTAGGCAGGTGTACCAGTTTTTTTGTTGCTCTTCCGTGTATTTTAAGGCATGAATATAATACTCTAGTTCGAGGATTTGCTATTTACGTTAACAATATGTAGGAGACAAATTAACATGTTTAGTAAACTTAATGCTGTACTTACTTTACTTATAATTTATACTATTTGCATGTACAAATATACCTAAACGAAGCATTCTTGATATCAGTGGCCAAAGCGATTATGGTTTCACGCCAACCCCTACATGGCACATAATTCGGACGTTTATTGGGCGATTAAGTTGTTCTCTGTGCTCTTTTTTTTATTCCCAACCCTGCGTGTCTTTTTTTGCACAGTCGTTCTTCGATAAACCCCCCACCCGATGGCGCCGAAAGAAAAAACATTTGAAATCTACATGCAGAATGGATTGCATCTCGCCTACTTCTTTAACATTCGCGTGTAAATAATTTGTAGCGAAAATGGTATCTGATGCTTGTTTATAGAAAAATCACGTTGAACTAGAGAGAAGTGTTGTACATTTAAAATGCCAAAGGGTAAGAGACGACGATGGCACTCGCCCAGCTCCGACCTTCTAATTCAACGTAAACGCAAACTACCCGAACTGTCGGACTTGGCGTCTCTCCAGCGGCAACATCCGTTGGCCACCGTTCAGCCTTTGGTTGGTAAGCTTGAAGCCGTTAGATTTTCAGTGCCAACATCAAATTAACGTTGGACCAAGGTAAAATTCTAACTAAAGGTCAGTTCCACTGTCATTATAGTGGGTTGGGTGAAACACGCATATTTTAACGAAATAGCACAATGAAACACTTAAAAAAACGATTAGCTTCACTAGTGTTTTTTTAGACAAAATTTTGAAGAAAAAATATATGGAGATGGTAGTTATTTTTTTTGTACGTAAGTCACCATTGTATTTCCAACATTTTATGGAAAATTAGAAAACGTTAATTTATCATGTGCTTTCCCTAATATAATCAATTTGCTGAATAATTTTTTCCGGATTTAGTTATTTGGAATTATGTGTCACTATTACTGATTCAAAGGGATTAAAAATAACATAATATTTTTTAAACAATTTTTTTGTAGATTTTTACACTTTGTCATTTAAAGTTTAATAGGTAATATTGGTATAAAATAAGGATTAGTGAAGTCGGAATTTGAATAAACGCAGTGAATGTAGATAACGATATTGAAATGAGCTATTTACGTCGCCTCGTAATTAATTTATACACGACTGAGAAAATCGGACATTGAACGCAATTTTAATTTGTAAGAAACTAGTCACACGCTTGAAGCTCTGCAAAAATTTTCATCACCAGCGATTATGATCCTATATTTCACTAAGAAATTTTTTTCTAGCGAATGCAAACCAATTGAGAATACAATATTCTACAGAGAAATTTCAACATTTTATAGTTGCTACGCAAAATATAATCAGAAGATACAACGCATCTTGAAAATAAATGTCTCAAAAATGCCTAATATTTAAACTAAAATATTCAGCAAAGGGGCGTATACCAAGCATGGACCAAACTCAAGTTGACATTCAGAACTGTAGTACCAAAACAAGTTCCAGTGTTTGCTACAGTAGGTAAGAGCTTATAAATTGGTTAATAAAAATAGCATTATGTTTCGGCACATTAGATGTTGTAAAAACACAAATGTATATTACGGGAAAATCATCACTGCTGCGGAATATGGATCGGCACACTTACTCATCTAACCTAGATGGCACATAAATTCTTTGATATTAGTTAAATCGGGTTAGTTTTGCGTTCCGTTAGAGGCTACATACCTTATGATGGCGGCACTGTTTCGTTGCAATTACGTGACAGTTTGGATAGGGCTTGGCTTTATAATCACTAATGAAAATGTCTTATATTTTACCTAATCATTCCCGGTACTCAGTTAGTGTATTTGGTTGTATTACGTATTAATTTTCAACCGGAGATCCAGGCACTGTACAGTTTACATTGCGATAGTGACAGTTATAGAATTGTGCTAATTAAAACAAATGTTAACAAAACATTTTCTTCGTGTTATTACGGCTTAATAAATATAGGTCACAATTACAAACAGGTCTACAACGACCCAGAACCTTCGAATACTTATTTAAAGGATGACTTTACATGCAAGGTATTTTCATTATTGCCACTAGATGGCCTATTTTTGGAATAGTGTTATAAAATGGCTGAACGTGTGATCTTTTAGGCCATTTCACGCAGCACAAAATCCAGTGGTAGATTCCGTTTACCAGGTCGTACATGCAGACTGACTGCCTTTATGTCCTTTGAAGTAAGCTATGGTCTGTTTCATGTAAGTTGGCGAGATTCTGACAGTTCGACGAAAGTAGCGTCAATGTTTTCTTTTCGTTTATGTATCCTTTCGCCATCAGCTGGTGTGTCAAGTGGAGGCTGTATTTTTTATCAACAGCTAATCCACTTGCCATTGTACTGTAATGCTAAATGAATTTTAAGATTTTAGACTGACATCTTTCCAAAAAAATTAGTAGTTTATAAAAGTAAAAGTATAAAACCTTGCAAAAAATTAAATATTTGCTAACTCTTTTTTAATTTGTCCGAGACAGTGAATTTGGGTTAACATTTGCGAGACGGTATATGTAGCTATTAACACTTTGGACGTTATAGCTAATATATTCGAGTTGGAAATATGTGACGTGGAATAACGTTAGAATTGCTTAAAAACTATTCACGTGTGTCCCATTTTCGTTGGAAATAAGGAAATGGGTTTTCGGGAGAATAATATGGCGTATAATTTACGTAGACGAACGATTACCGGACGAATAGAAATTAATAGTACTTAAAATCGCTGTACACGAAATATATGTTACTTTAAAAATTATGCAGAGCTCGCGAAAAATAAAACTATTGGTATATGTTCGTAAATTTGTTATATATTGCATACGAGCGCCATTCTTTTCTGACTGGTAATGCTTCGGAAAAGATCCTATGGATGGCGCACACAACATGTCAGAGCGAGGTGTGAGCCGTTGCTTTACTCAATATATCGCGTCTTTTTAAAGTTGACTGTTCTTCTATTACTGGCTCGGAACGACACGAATTTGAAATATATTTCGTCAAATTATTAGAAAAAATAATTCAACAATATTATGCAATATTTCTGTATGCTTATGAAATTAATATCAAGCACGTCTGGTAAGCATGGTTGGAAAGGAGTGATAAGACGCGAAAAAAAGGTTTTGAAAGTTGCGTTTCATTTGGATATGGATCGTTTTAATGTGCCTTTCATTTTGAGCACATATACATTTCAACTTTAGCACGAAGTTTAGTTTATAACTAAAAACCGCTGTTTTATGACCACGCAAAATAAAATATATTAATTAATCTAGGAACTCTTTCTTATCCGCGTATTTTCTGCTTGTCTGATGTGCGTTGGCAGTGCACTCAGAATAGCCAACGTAATATTAATTTTCGTTCGTTCATGCAACAGCAGATAGAGTTTTGTAAATGGCACGTTGTTTGTTTCGAATACGTCAAGTGCCACTCACTGACAGTCAAAATCTTGCCAACTTATATGAAACAGACTTTATTTCTATGCGTGCGGCCTTTTAAATTTTCTGCAGTAATTGGTTGTTAGCATAACTTTACACACGTTTGCTTATTTTATGAGGACTTACAGGTGTTAAAAGTCCAACATGGAAAATCAATAAAAAAAAATTTAACGAGCTGTTTTATGTAATGGTAACTTGATGCCACACGCAGGCCATTTAGAATTCCTGAAGGCAGAAGAAGGTGTAGCGAAAGTCTCGAGAAACCTGTATGTCGGCTCATATTTTCATCCGACAGTTTGCAAGAAGCCTTCGTTCGCGTCATTTGCAATTCGACACGCCCTGCAGAAGAAGTGGGACGCGTCTGGCCAGAACCTGTGAAAATAAAAGTGATTTTACGGCCCCTCTGGGAAAGCTGGACCTTCCTTTGCAGCTACTGCGCTGCAGTGAGTGACATTCTGCATTCTGCTCACTTTAATGCCTTCTACCACCTTGACCATTTGTGGATTTAAAAGGGGTATGGTGGGGGTGTGGACAAAAGGGGCTTGAACCCCTCCCTTGGACCTTAATTTTACACTGGATAGAATGGGATTATTCTTGAAACCGAGTACGTAGTAATTCATAATATACTCAGTTTGATAATAAGAAATTATAAAATGTAGTAAATATACATAGCATTGTAATACATGTACGTAAATACTATTCACGGTAAATTGAGCACTTTTGAAAGCCCTCTCATTTGGAATAATAGTTTATAAATATATTTATTTAGCCTTAGACGTTAACTTCCTATTGCGGTGGAATATACACATTGTGTTTAATACTTACAGGGCAATATTTATTTAAAAAGGTGGTTAATAGAAAAAAATGACTGAAAGGAAAAAGTAACTGGGGTCTCAAAAGTGCTCACTTTACCGTGAATAATCTATACGACGACAGATTAATTCGTGTGCTGATTAACGCATTATTTTTTAATTATTTATTAATGTGACATATATAGTGATTATTTCCTATGTTATTAATGACTGGATTTAAGTATTTTGAATGGTTTTAATGAAATATAACTTTGCAGTAATAACTTTATACAATTATTTATGTGTGTATATTCTTATACCCAGTTACGAAAATGACTATTATCAGAGCATGTATATGCACTTTGAAAATTGTTACAAGTACTTACTTTTCACTTTAACTATTTTACAAATTTGGTCGTGTAACTCGTATTCAATTCTTTTCTGATTAGAACTAATTTATACTGCACAATCTATATGATTTTCTAGGCTGTGTGACGCGTTTGGCTCTTTCGTATAACATATTCCTTCTGTGTGTCAAAGACACAATAATGGGTTGGGGNCACAGAAAATCGAACTGTAACAGAAACATTTTCGAAAATGTTTGCCGTTACTTAATAATTTACATTCTACTTTCAGAATTTAATTTATTACATGTGTAGGTTCTGCAGCGGTGTGTTCACGCGATTTTTTTTTCTTTCGAATTATTGTATTCTAATATGCATCATTTTTGTGGGGGAACAATTTATTTTAGACCTAATTTGATTCCACGGGGAATGATATGCTGCGTTCGAACTTTGCTTCAAGGCCAACATTACTGCCAGTGGTGGGAAAAAGTAGACAACGTTTGCCGTCAAAATTCTCAAGTGACAAGCCTTATCAACCCTGAAAAAAAAAAACTTCTTGTTTAATTTTGAACTAATTTTATAGCTACGTCTTACATATCATAGAGATAGCGATCAGCAGTCGTTGGTTCGCCATGGAAAAAAAAGAGGTGCAAATATTGAATCTGATTAAACTGTCCTGATTTCTAACACTTTTTAGGAATCTATTTCCGTTATATTCTATGGGTATATTGAAAGTTGCTGATCCTTTTGCAGATATTTCACGAATACGTCGTTAGATGTGAAGGTTTACTAAAGCATCCTCGTTATTACAGAGTTGGATTGTTTCTTAGTGGTTTTCTGAACGACAAAGTTAACAATGACGATGTTGACAATGAACATATTACCTCAATCGAAAAACGGCATGAAATTTATATAGCTGAAAATAATAATAATGGCGTGTGGGGAGTGCACCCAGGGTAAGGCAACACAGTCCGAGTGACGGTCTGTCCAGCTGGGACCCGTAGGTGACCGTCATCCCCGGGCATGACAGAAATGAGACCCTAGAATGGAGCGGCGCTGGAATGCAAGGGTGGGGGAAACGGGAGTACCCCGAGAAAACCCGCCGGCAAGCGGCATCGTCCAGCACGATTCCCACATGCGAAAATCCGGGAGTGAACCCGCAGGGTGATCGAGCCCGGATCGCCGTGGTGGGAGGCGAGCGCCCTGGCCACTACGCCACCGCTGCCTCCATATAGCTGAAATCAGATCGTAAAGAAACTTAGACTGCGGTTAGTTACGCAAGGTTTTTCAAGTCGATTGGTATATGTGGTACGTTTGTGCCGGTTATCGTTATTAAAATTAATTTTACCTTTCACGTTTAGGTCACCCAAAACAGTAACTATCGGTTGTATTCTGGTTTGTAGGAGCAGCCTACTTACTAATTTCGAATAAAAATGTTTTGTTGGTCACAGCTTTTGCTTCTGATTTTAATCAAACAAATGACAAAATGTTCTCAAGAATAATGTGGTTAAGTAAAGTGTGCATATGTACACAGTAGTAGATGCTCTACAAACAATATTAGATTTCTTTGGTATTTTAGAGACATATGGGACCCCGTGAACACACAAACACAAGAAGTTCTGCTACGTCTTTTATTCTTGGCACAAAAAGTGAAGAACAGAATATGCAAGCTTTTTTTTCTGAGAGCTCNTAAGTTCTGCTACGTCTTTTATTCTTGGCACAAAAAGTGAAGAACAGAATATGCAAGCTTTTTTTTCTGAGAGCTCTTCTCCGCGCTTTGGTAAACATCTTCCGTTGCTGCTTGCAGACAATGGTGACTCGCGTTAGACGTTGGCGTCAAGAGTGCAAACATGTACACTCGCGAGTGGAGAAGTGGAGCGGGTTTGGACATATAGACGCACTTGGAAACCTAGCGTGTTCAGGTACTTGTCAAGTTTCCCGAATATTGTGCTGTGCTGTTTCTGAGGATTATTTGCTTTTTTTTCTTTTTCCCCCCTTACCATTCCCCGTGGATGTGATTATTTTATCAGTGAGTTTACAACTGAATTTAATATAAGCAATATTTCTCTACCCAGAATTTTAAGGGTGTTGGAAACAGAAAAAAATAATTATATTATAATTGTGCCAAACATTGTTGAACTTTTACGCATTGTATGTGATGACTTTTCCTAGAATAGAAAAATTAACACTTCATATTTTTTTGAATAATTTGATGTTAAATCCCAAAATTTTCTGTTTTGCTGCAAGCATAGTAACAAATAGGAAGATGAACAAATGAAAAATTTACAACCTAAACTAATGCCGTGGGCTACCGCTTGATTATATGTAATCACCTAATAACAGTTGATGCGTTTTAAAAAAAATTTTAAAAATATGCAAACCATTTTTCACAATAATTTTTTATATGTGTCACGCGGTAGCCCGCGGTATTTGTCTACTTTGTAGATTTTTACTTTTGTAAAAATTAGTATNATTTTTTATATGTGTCACGCGGCAGCCCGCGGTATTTGTCTACTTTGTAGATTTTTACTTTTGTAAAAATTAGTATTTTTTATCATAGCTGCAGTAAAATAGAAAAATTGTGGATTTTACATTAATTACTAAAAAAAAAAAAATTGCAACATTNTTTTATCATAGCTGCAGTAAAATAGAAAAATTGTGGATTTTACATTAATTACTAAAAAAAAAAAAATTGCAACATTTATTTATTCAAGGAAAATGGCATCACGTTCAATGCGTACTAGTTGAACAATGTTTTGTACAAATATAAAGTAATTATTTTTTTGTATTCAACGCCTTTAAACTGTAACCTTTCCTCCGGCCGGAGGTTTACTGGAATTTGTCACTAAGAAACACGTAACACTTGGTTTGGGGATTTATTGAAAAATAATTGTCGGAAGGGGAAAGGGGGGTCTCCTTAGCGAAATGTTAACACACCTTGTAACTGGAGTACTACTGGTTGGATGCCGTTAATCGTCTGGCGATTTCATGTTTACCATTTCAACCCATTTCTAGAATAATACGGGTGCCGCGATGGTTTAGTGGTCAGACTAGTCGCCTCCCTCTCGAAGGGCTTTTCTCGGGGATCTGTCGTTTCCCTCCTCCTTCAATTCTGGCGCTGCTCCACACTCACCTCACTTCACCCTCATCGGCTCTCCAGACCTCGATGTTAAGAGTGGTATATAGAGATCCCCAAGCTCAGTGATGAGCTCGCAGGCTTGGAAATACGGCGCGCCTGCGCGGAGTTTCGGAGCCGGGGCGTGGTCATCTCAGGGCACGTGATGCCAGAGTTAGGCGCGTGGAGGGGACAGACTCGCCCTACCCTCCCTCAAGTCGTGCGTCATTCACTCTCCGTGAAGGGCCGGGGTAACATCGTGGACAACTCCAGACTAAGTCCCGTGCTTGCGGCCCGACCCCCTTTCAACGTAATAATCGGTTTATGATCATAGTCTGTTCGCTGTTTATTCACATTTTTGTAAATTAAACCTTTCAAAATGACGTGATTGGCTGTTTCCGAAACATATCATGTATAAGAAACGTTTTTTTTTTTTAACTTTTGTTAGCATAAAAATACCTTATTTTTGTTCAATCAAGTTTTTAATTATATTTTGCCTATAAACTATATTATTTCATTTATAATCAATATGCACAAATACAGGGAGAATTTAAGTGCATTGATAATGCCTAGTAAGAAGTCGTTCTTATGGAAATTATTATTAAACTGAGTGCACATGAACGCGGTGCGCTGTCCCTTTGGTGTCATTTTCTAGGCTGGGTTAAGCTGTGTTCGCATGAGGCGTAGGAATATCCTGGAAGTAGAACTTTAGCAGGGCTTCAGGAAAGTTTGAAGTTACTGTGAATGAACTATATTTCGCAAACGAAAAACGAGTGCATGAGAACGTTAACGACATTAACAGTAGTTGCTCAAATGAATTTACTCGTCTTGCATCCAATCAATCATACACGGTTGTAAGTTAATATGGTTTGAACAAATTAATGTTTTGTACTATTTTAAAACCGATTTAATACTCTTGGGGTTCCAGCACGCACCGAATTCCGGCATTACTGTTTTGCAGTTCAAGCTAATCGTTACCTGCTGCTGATCATCGATATTAGCCGTATATTACAACATGCAAAATTCCAAGTGAGTTAAAATCCGCTTCTCATCCACGGTACACATGGCTCATCATAATTTTTAAATAGTTCATTGGCTTCTGTAGTTGGTACGATGTAATTCACTCATTTCTGGATGTAATGAACATTAAGGGCGAAGGAAAAACTGTCTTAAAACTATGTATATTTTAATGTAGTTCTTACTATGAACAAACCAATACTTTGAGGGACTTAACGAAAATCAGGACAAGTTACTGCAGCATCGTTATCTTAAAATTATCTGTGTATAGGGCCAAGTTCATGGTTTTCCTGTCAAGGGAACTTCCATTTTAAAGCAGGAGGATTACACATAGTTTTGTAGCAAGTGGGGGTTTTTTTAGAAGGAAATAAAATTATTGCAAACCTGAACTATTTCCTGGTTGAGACTTATGGGCTAAACTTCATAGTGGAATGTACGTTTTTTCAAGCCACTGTCGTTATCTCATTGGCTGGTTGTCAGTAACATTTTTATTGGTTGTCTGTGATTGGTCACTACTTTTGTTTCGGACCTGCTATAGACACACGAGTTTTCTACGGCGTGTCAAATAAATAACTAGCCGAATCGCGAAAGCAACGTAGAGAAATAATAAGTCCCGCTTGTTCTCAAATGAATCTGTGAAATTTTCAGGTCATTAAAAATTATCAAAGAAAATGGAAGCCTGAATTATGAACTGCTTGAATCCTGCTGCAAAATTCTCCATTTACTAATAGAAGCCATTTACTTTACTAGCTTGAATTATGGCTTGCTGGCGTTCGATTTGTTGGTACACTCTAAAATATTTTCTGGTAAACTTCCTAAACTGAATTGGAAATTTTAAACCTATATACTGTATGGAAATAATACCACACATCTGGCTACTAATATGGAATGTTTAGTTGGAGAATTTCCTACCCATTTGACTGTTTCCTGAGCAAATGTAGGAACGCTAGCGTGAATGTTTGGGAAAGAACTTTACCATTCGCGCTTTCTCACTCTACGTATACACTCATATATTAAATTTGCGAATAATTTCTTACAGTGTAGTGCCGTTGACTACATTGTAAAACTATGTTGGTTTCATGACATGTAGTGAGATTCTGATGTACTGTACACATCCCAGCCTTGGTTGTATGGTGGTTCACTAGCTTCTACCTCTTTGAGTAAAAAATTGTTTTCAAACACGTATGCTGCTGAGTGTCTCCACCGAAGTAGGTATATTTTAACGCCTAAAATTTAGGAGCGATTTTACAAAAAAAAAACCGAAAAAGACAGACAGAACTAGCTAAATTTTCATTTCTCTACTCTGCTACAAAATAATCGTATTTCACGAGTTATTATTGTAAAAATACACATATACATTTGGAGCGNAACCGAAAAAGACAGACAGAACTAGCTAAATTTCCATTTCTCTACTCTGCTACAAAATAATCGTATTTCACGAGTTATTATTGTAAAAATACACATATACATTTGGAGCGTGTTTATTTGCAAAAAAGAAATCAAACACAATGCCTGTGTGCCTAATTCTGCAAGCAGTCCAAAAAAAATGGTTTGTATTATATAAAACAAATTCAGTAGCGTCTACTAGCGTTTTTCTACTGACAGGTTTAAATTTGCAACGTATGCACATGCATCAGAAAGAAGTTTTCCAAATTGTTGGTTTAAATTTCCCGTCGCGGGCGAGTCGTACTCGGACAGCCTGTTTACCAGGCAGAGTCCTGAAAGCTATACCAATGCGCTTACGTGCCGTACTCAGATGAACATCGCTTTCTTTGTCGGTCAGTTGGCGAATTTCTCGAATTTCACCTCCTGCGACGAACATATTAATTTTTTATTTCGTGTTCGGTTTTCCCAGTTTTGCAAGTAGGTCTAACAAGGAGACACTTCTAGTCATTGGATTATTTATCTTTGAAAGAAATTTCTTTCTCGCGGTTATAAGTCAGAAAAAACCTGTTTTTGGCTGTGAATTCAAATGCCAAGGCTTAATTTTGGAAAATCTACCAAGCGTGTTCCATCGAAATTGGCCCTATAACTCTAGGCTTTATTAATTGCATACTTTTTTTTTTTTTGCTAGTTGTAATAAAAAAATTTAAGTTTTAACATTGCAAACAACACATATGTAGGCATATACTGAAAATGAACAGCAAACCAAAACTATATTGAGCTTTTATCTTTCTTTGAAAGTAATTTTACAGCTGAAAATGTGTAATTTCTCATAGAAATTGCTGCAGATGTGTTTCCTTATTTTAAGTTTCCTCGTCGTCAATATCAGACGTGCAGAAAACTAACAGTCGAATAAAGATTTGACTAACAACGATTAAATAAAATACATAATTTGTTCGATATGAATGAATAAGTTAGGTAAGAATATTATTTTTTTTTAATGTAACCTAACGAAAATTCGCATTTATGCATTGTGCCAAGACTTGGCGATTGTGGTTTTTTCAGTGTATGAGTTCGTCACTAGTGTTAGTACATTTTTTGTATTTACTTATGCAATCCAACAGTATAGAAGTTAAAACAAATTTATTTTTAGTCATTTGCCTAATAGGCATTGTGCGCAATCAAATTAAATGCTGATGTTTGTATAAATAACATTAAAGTATCTCTGTGAAGATTTTAACAAACAGGTTTGTGCATAGGAATGTTTCCATTTAATTTTTTCAACCTAAATTTTCTCGTGGACGATAATTGTAAATCACATCTGTCAATGTAACTATACTCATGTTGTTGGTGTAAAATGATACACTCAGTGTAAAATTACTCATGCGTCGATGTAAGCAACTCAGTTACTTTAACACTTTTTTAGTATACGTTCACTCAAGTATGGTCATAGGAAAATTGCACTTGTGTGTATTTTCATGGTAAACTTGCACTTTGCACATTCATTGTTCAAGTGGCACGATGATTTTAATATGGTGATACAGTAGGCATAAGAATGCACAAATAGGTTTTTTTAATTCGTGATTGTGTGGTTTTACACAAATGTTAATACGCATACATCATTGTTAATAAATATGTATGTTGGCGTACCTACATTTGAATTCCTAGCATAATTATCGTATTATTTCAACTTTGCAGTTGTCTTTGAAAATTACTCATACCAAATAGTAAATTTACGCATAAATGTCGTGTGTAAATAAAAACTTTTATTTTCAAGTGTCGCTCATTTCACCTCGGATTGTGGTACTAGGAACTTGTTTTCTTGGAGAATTGTTACTGGTCTATAGTTCTTCACGGCGTGTCCGATAATTTGCGAACCACTTGCGAATTTAACTCAGTTACACGCGTCCTCGAATTACAGCATGTCCGAAAAATACGGTAGTAAATACGTTTTAGAATTTATAATTGTTTTGGTTCAAAAAATTAAAGGATCCGTATTCTTACATGAAGAAATAATTTCCTTAAATGTCTTTTTTTTTTTTAATGGTAATCTAATATCGTATAAGAAATAGTCATTTCGTTTAGACATTTCATATAAAAATTACGACACAAAATGTGACATACTTTCAAAGAAAAACATACGTTTATATCAAATGTAAATTTTACAATTTGTCAAAACAATATACAGTAATCATTGTGTGAGTTAAATAGAAATAAAGAAAAATACTATCTACTACACCAAAGTAATTACGTTAGTATCTTGTATGAGCTAACAATTTAAGTCACACATGTGTCTGATGTATATAACACTAGTTGTTAGTAACATCACATCTAGGATCTTTTAACCCTTTGAATAAAAACAAGTTTCCTTCAAAAATCTTAGTCTTTGAAGATATTTTCTCTTCGTCAATATTATACAATAAATAGAGAACTAATGTTTTCTCATTAATTATCTGAATTATCTGTGTGTGTGTGTGTGTGTGTGTGTTTCCTCAAGTAATTTCTACAGGAGGCTTAGGGCCCAAACACATGATGCAGTGTGATGCAGTGCTGCGCTGTGCTGGTACCATTTTGAAATCTTATTGGTCCACGTGACCAGTGGTATCAGTGCAGACGTATGTGCAGCCAATCAGATTTCAGAATGTCACCAGCACAGAACAGCACTCTACTGTACTGTGTCAATGTCTCCGGACCCCAAAATTCCCCAACCTTCCTGAAACAAAATTGCTGGAAAAATATGCACTCTATGCTTAAAGTAATTAATATTTATATTTGCAAAAAAATCTTTTTAAATGTAAATTCAGAAGGCTTACACTTTTCCATATCATATTGCCAATTCCAATAGGATCTCAATCTTAGACAGTGAGCTGGGATCAGGTACTTTTTTTTACTATGAACCTTGCAAATTTGGAGAAAGAAGTAAGGCCTAATAGCATACAGTAACAACTTTACTCTGATGCCGCAACATATACCATTGGAGGTATTTTATTGTGACAAACACTTAAACGATATCTCAAAGAAAGATTTTTATTATCTCTTACCGGAAATAATAAAAATCAGGCTTGCTATCAGCATGCCTTGCTTCCCTCCACTCCTTTTCAATAATTGGTCTAGTTAAAAGAAATCAGCAACATAAATTACACACACAATAAGTTTATGAAATAGGTTACAACTTCTGTAAGCAGCAGTTTTTATAGGTGTAGAACTAAAACATCAAAGAATTAGTTTCACTGGATTTTTTTATGCATAGTGACTAGTTTAATAATTAACTTACATTATGCCAATAATTAAAGATTCTTTGTATATCCAAGACGACTTATCTGTAAAACATATAATTTTTTTAATTTCTATTGAAATAAATGCAACGTTTCAAAATTTTCCAGGCAAGATAATTTCTGGGTATTTATTGGTTGTGTGCTTTATAAAAGGAAGTAGCAACCATTTATTATAAACCTAACCAGTTAGCTTATCATGTTTCTTCGACAGTAATACGCATCAAAATCATAGTGGAAACTTTCATTTAGGTGAGTGTTATATGCTCTATCATCATCGTGACTTAGTTATGAAACCTTTTGTCGATTGAACATCGAAGTCAAATATTTCGCTAGTAATAAAATTAGGCTAGGTGTCTTTGTTATTCAAATAAGTGAGAAAATATGTTAAAAGTTGTTTCCGCATAAAATGTGACAATTTCCAAGTCTTTTACGTTTGGCACTGCAAAATTGTGAATAATATAAATGAAGTTGTGGATATTCATTATGCTTGGCTTTATTTATACTTAAATTACAGAACAACGGTAACTTATATGGTTAACCACTTTTTCACTACCATCCTTAAATAGTTTTTTAAAGCAAAGTTTGACAATTAAATGAAGATGAAATCGTACGAGTATGTGATACGTAAAGTTTCAATAACATGATAAACAACCCTTATAAAATCAGAGTCGTAGCCCTAGTCTTTTAGAGTTTGATGCTTCATCCCCATGATATTAGTTGTGGATGCACGATCTGTAAACATATTTCATCTTATTGATTTTATGTTTTCATGCTCTATAATAACGAACTTGTTTCATTGGTTTACGATTGATATTTTTTCAATCATAATGTTGTATTATAACAATAAATATGAATTTAAAATTAATTTATTGCAGCAATCACTCTTATATCAACCATTGGCAAGTATAACCATAGCTTGAACAATTCAAGTTTTTACTTATACAGAAAAAATGTTTGTCTCCATATCTTTAATAATTCCAAAATAATCGTTATTACAAAACCACTGTGTGTTTCTCACTCGAGATGGGACTATATACCACTTTTAAGATCCCCCAAAATCCCTCTTCTCTCAGAACAATTAGATTTGGCCGGTGCGTCTAATCATTGTCGCTGCACTGTTCATGCTGATTTATCACATTCGACCATTTTGTAAGATGGCGCCACGTAAAAATAATGTTGTGTCGTACCTCGGGAACCAATAAGCCTATCCCTAACAAATTTGGCAAACGATAAATGCTGCGGCACGCCATGAAAAAATACGTTTTAAGTGGGTCAGACACTGATTTTTCTCGTCCATGTGCGTGATCAAAGAGGCCGACCCAAGACGGCGGAATGGGAAGGGACGTACATTGGGAATAACCCGCGCATGGCGATAGTAGCGTTTCCAAGAAAGGAGTGGATGAGGGTGAAGTGAGGCGAGTATGGAACAGCATAGGAATGCAATGGCGAGGGAACGGGAGATCCCCGAGAAAACCCGCCGACCAGCGGCATCGTTCGGCACGATTCTACGTGCGAAAATCCGAGTGTGTACCCGCCGGGAATCGAACACGGTTCGCCTTGTGGAACGCGAGTAGTCTGATCACTACACGGTCCCTTTCCAAGAAAGGCTGGCCATTCGCTCAAGGGTAACACTTAATCTTTATACTTTGTAAATTAACAAATACGTTGAATTATTGTATATTTATCTCTGGCGTCATAGAATTTTATTTTCTATAATGGTGGATGAAAATATATGGAAAGGGATGTGACTAGTCGTATCATTATTGCAGGGGAGATAAATATGTTTATCAAGATTGTCTATTGCGTGGCTAGAATTTCAAAAATTTCTTATTTTTGTCAGCAAGCTTTATGGATACATGTACACTGCCTGAAAACGACTAGTGATAAAAAATGTTTATACTACCGCTATTTAAAAAAAAAATAATTGTCCGACTCAGTTAAAACATATCAGTTTACATGTATTGCATACCGGCAGTATTTTTTGTTTGCTATATTTGGTAGGAATCTGATGATTGTTTCCCAAGATACTATAAAAAACTTTATATTTTCATGTGGTTATGTTGCAAAATTGTGGGCAAAAGAGGACAGAAGAGGCAATGTTATTAGATTATTTATTGCTTGTAGTTGATACGTTCAGCATACCAGGTTTGGTTGGAATCGGTTTAACGGTATGGTATGTATACTACCTAAATTAACCTAAAATATTTATATGACCGCCATGTTGGAAACAAGTGTCTTATCCATTTAAGTCGTATGACTTGCTCTTGAACGGCCGAGGGTTTTTGATGTTCATTTATCGTCCTGCTTCGCTAGCCAGGTTGGTTTATTGCAGCCTCATAATTACTTTTTATTTTGACTANCTTGAGCGGAATGTCTCAGGTGGTCGGGTATTCGAGCCACAGAAGCGAAGGGAAGCGAAACGCTACTCTGAAAAGCGCGTTTCATGCCTTCATATCTGTCGGAGGCAGCTAAACTTCCTTGCGTTCTATCCGTTGCTCAGTGTGTGTAATCACTGGTAGATAAACGATGCCCCATTAATTTCGTAGGCGATAAGACTATGATTTCAGTGCACTCGAGTGGAATCAACGGTGTAGGTCCTGTACGGGAATATGGAGCCTGACTTGCGCATTCGGCGGTGTTGCCGAGGGTTTCTGATGTTCATTTATCGTCCTGCTTCGCTAGCCAGGTTGGTTTATTGCAGCCTCATAATTACTTTTTATTTTGACTACACGTAGGTGTTTCTCCTCCCCCTCCCACCGCTTCATTCTTTCCAGTTTATTCCCTGTTGTCGAAGCCATGCAGTATTGAGTCAAAATTTCCTGAGCGTTTCGTTTGTCCAAACCAACCTACTACGCCGTGCTTCTGATGTAATTCCTGTTTTTTACAGTATTTCTAATGTTATTCGCGATGTTATTGTCCTAGCCCGGTTTTGTGTTGGAAAACCGAAGCTTGCTTACAGTTAAACGATTGCGACCGATATTCCAATGTCGCTCCTCGGGTATAGCACCAATTTCGTTCTAAGTCGCCGATATATTTTCCTTGACTCTAAATTAACCGACCACGGTGCACATTCTACCCTCGCTCGTTGGCCGTGCAAATATACAATTTATTTATTCGACTAGACTCGGAAGCCTGAAAATCTCTGTAGTGGGAAGATGTAGTTCTCACCATTTTCGGGTTGCCATCACTATTCCGCCAATTAACGTGTTTTGTAATTATAACAGCTGTGTTCCTCTGACAAATGCGTAGGTTTAAATCAACCGTGTAAGTTCTCGTCACAAAAAGTACGTTGTCAACCCCACATTTTTAGCAGTCACACACCCTCTGCACCATGACAACAGTTTTGATGTTGGCACAGAAGGGAAAGGGCTTTGCGGGTCCTTTGATGTGGGCATACTCGTTCGATGATTGGCCACGCGCGAGGGTCTGGAAACGGACCTTGTGTCTGGTTGCCTACTCCGTGCTGCGAAAGATTCCCTTTCGCTCGGGCTGCCGTCTGACAAAGTAGTCTACAGCCGCCCAAACCTCTTTACTTCTTTTATACCTGTGGTTATTTATTTTGCATAGAAGAAATGCCACTCCAGTTCATACCNGGTTGCCTACTCCGTGCTGCGAAAGATTCCCTTTCGCTCGGGCTGCCGTCTGACAAAGTAGTCAGACGCCCAAACCTCTTTACTTCTTTTATACCTGTGGTTATTTATTTTGCATAGAAGAAATGCCACTCCAGTTCATACNCCGCCCAAACCTCTTTACTTCTTTTATACCTGTGGTTATTTATTTTGCATAGAAGAAATGCCACTCCAGTTCATACCCACATTGCCAACTAAAGTGATAAGTATGATATCTAGAGGTCCGAGAATTTTGAAAATTTTTAAGCAGTCATGCTAGACTTTAATAACGTATAGTAGTGTGTTCCTTTCATGGTTGCACCACGGTCGTTTTGACCACAGACTAAAGATGAGGTAGACCGATTATTCGTCTTCTGCGCATGCACCCAACAATGACTTACCCCAAAGCAATACTACTGTCAGTCACATGGTCAACAGTGATGATCACGTTTGTTTATATCTCAATTTTCAAAATATAAAATACTTTTATCAATTTGAATTGTATCGAACTGCATTACAAATTGGTCAGAGGAGGTATGAAAACAGCTCAAAGTTATTGTTTACTAACAGTGTTCTAACCTCAAATCCAATCCACGCTGGTTTTGCTAGTNGTATGAAAACAGCTCAAAGTTATTGTTTACTAACAGTGTTCTAACCTCAAATCCAATCCACGCTGGTTTTGCTAGTTGGCTGACAGAAAAGCAGTTCACGCGGAGACTGGTTGTGAGTAGCCAGCGAAAGCGGTCTACCGCCTCATCTTTAGTCTATGGTTTTGACACGCCCTGAACGACTCTTCAAGCCAATAATAAACAGGAAGAAATGCGACCTTATCACGTGCAACCATGTCGAATAAAAAAATCAGCTTCTCACTGTGNGTATGAAAACAGCTCAAAGTTATTGTTTACTAACAGTGTTCTAACCTCAAATCCAATCCACGCTGGTTTTGCTAGTCGTGCTGACAGAAAAGCAGTTCACGCGGAGACTGGTTGTGAGTAGCCAGCGAAAGCGGTCTACCGCCTCATCTTTAGTCTATGGTTTTGACACGCCCTGAACGACTCTTCAACCCAATAATAAACAGGAAGAAATGCGACCTTATCACGTGCAACCATGTCGAATAAAAAAATCAGCTTCTCACTGTGNCCCAATAATAAACAGGAAGAAATGCGACCTTATCACGTGCAACCATGTCGAATAAAAAAATCAGCTTCTCACTGTGTTAGCTGCCATTGAGTAAACAGTTGTGGCTCGAGCATGTAAATACGTGAACAGTCTAGGTTGCTGCCGAAAGAATTCGCGAAATTTCTACACTTTCCAACTTTCTTGAGGCCCTGCTAAAGTTCTACTTCCAGGATATTCCTCCGCCTAATTCCTCCATAGAGACAACGCATTACATTCGTGGGCACTCAGTGTAATAATATTTTTTATAAGAACTATTTCTTACTAGGCGTTACCAACACGCCTATTTTCTCTCTGTTTTTATTCATGTTGATTATAAATTAATTATTATAATTTGTAGATAAAATATAAGTTGAAGTCCAATTGAACCAAAATTAAGGTACTTTTATGTTAACACAAGTATATAAAACGCCTGTTATACATGACATATTTAGGAAACAACAAGACGCGTCGTATATGCGGTGATTTTTCAAAGGTTTGATCAAGAAAGTGTGAAGATAGAGCGAATAGACTATAAGAGAGAAGTTATAAAGGAAAGCCAACTAACTTGCAGTGCTTCCCGGCCGAAGGCGGGCCTGGCCTCAACACCTCTCCTCGTAATACCGGCCACCATTCTAGGAATTCTGGGAGCACTACTCTGCTTGTCTAGTCACTAAGACATTATGCTCTCTAAACTCTGTAGACTACGGTCTCGGGAAACATTGTGAATTTTAAACCAGCATGGTTCAAACTCTTACGAAAATTATACTTGTTGAAACTAACTTAGCTGGCAGGCAGTCCTTAGTTGCAGAACTACAGTTGCAATCAAATATTTGCTACTTTTGATACACCCAAAAATAAAACTACTACAATGAAACAATTTATTCTTTGCGAGTTTAGTATAAATTTCTGAGTATTGATTATTTATGGATAATTATTCTTAAACAATAAATTTCAAGATATTTATTATGTTTATTTGGACTTAATTTCAAGTGGTGTGGATGAGGTACGAGTTTTGCGTTGTGAATATATTAGATTGGGGAGGAATGCTTGTAAATAATAACATGGACAAAATGTCATTACAACACTTTGTAATTTAAAATATAGCAACAATATACGNGGAATGCTTGTAAATAATAACATGGACAAAATGTCATTACAACACTTTGTAATTTAAAATATAGCAACAATATACGCTACTCTAACATGCCACATTCACTCCTACACTCACGCACATGCGCGTTTATATGTGCACACACACACACATGCATTTGCTTTTTTGAAAAGACTTCCGTACTGGCAGTAAGTATTTACTGATGAGCCTGTTCAAACAGGTACTTGTGGGCGTTCCTTTAAATGGTAATGGTCGACTATATATTTGCATAGGACGCTGCCCAGGGCAGCTTCCTAAAGCGGCAGCTATTAACGACAAATGAGTCTTGTATGGTGGAATATGCTGTGCGAAAACGGGTTTCATCACTCAGAATGGTGATAGGCTATGAATTCGCAAGACAAGATCCGGTGACTAATTGGTAGCAATTCATATTTTTGTAATTGAAATTGTACTCATTAAGCTTGCTATGTAACTTCAGCGTGACTATAAATAAACCAGATCCGCAAGTTGCCTGTTCCTAACGACCTAGTTTATAAGTTAAGTGTCGGATAGTTACAGACACCACGCATAAGTGCATGCGTTTCAACACGCACCAGTCAAAGGGGATATGTTTTTGGCGAATGCAACTCCGAATATACCCTTTTAAGCGCAAAATCTATATAATCTCATAATCTGACAGCGTGTTTGGTTAACCATAAGACCAAAGTAAATTATTTTTAGAAATGCAGTTAGTCTCTACCAAACAAGATCACGGGAAGCCATGTCTTTCCCCCCACCCCCATTTATTTTTCACGAAGAAGCTTGTTGAATCCTGTAAGGATTTTTTTTTAAAATTTAGCAGCTATTTGCTAATGGCCACTTTAGACCTATTATTGGATGAAAATGAGAATTCGCACTAACTGTTGGAGTTTCTAAATCATCGGCTTATACGGTGTGCTTCTGGAAATTATCGGCATAGTTGGAAATAAAGACGTGTGTTTCAGTAGTTCGTTTCTAAAAGCGATAGCAGTGCTCCACGTAAAGTGTACTTTGCAGTATACTAGCAAATTAATTAAAGCTTTTGGGAGAAAATGGCGAAATGTTAATAATTGAAATTGAAATCTGTGAAAGACTTTATTGAAGTCTGATAAGGCTAATGTAGTTACTTTACATCCAAAGCATGGCTGGGCGAACTGCAGCACAAACTAAACTCTTAATATTTTCATTCTGGTTGTCTGTGTGTTGAGCAAACGTGCTTTTCATAGTTTTTATTACGGTCTCATGAACATTATTTGTATCCATGTCTTCACGCAATGTTTGAACTATTATTTTTTTTTTACGAATGGTAACGTGACATTTTTTCCCCCACAAAAATTACTTGTTTCTTTATTGCCTCTGTTATTACCCTGTCTAACACATTGATTAATTAATAACCGTTTAAAGGAATGTAATCGTGTGGTAATTTTGAAACAGTATTGCAGTGCTTGTGTGTGTATTTAATGGGAGGGGGGCGTTTGCGCCCGCTATATGCGATATACTATTTTTATAGTTGCAGTAATACATACAAAACTACACTTCGTTTTAAGAATTACGGTTTCTTTGGTTTCTATTTCATTATCAAATTTCGTTCGTACCGCAATGGCATCAACATGGGCTGAAAAAGTGAGTTCTGATGATATCAAAAAAGATTTTTCCCCTCTCAGTAATTTAGTATTAAAGGACACGTGAAATCACATTGGGATGAATATAGTTTAACGGACATTTATGTTATTTATATGATTTTGTTGACAGTATATTTAGTAAATATTTTGGGTATTTTTAAAAGTTTTGGAAGCCCCGGATAACTTTATTTAGTATGGTACAAGCGTCGGGCACAATCTATTTATCATCCCTCAGATAATTTGTTTAATTTCAGGAATTTTGTATGTTTCACAATTTTCAATAATTTCGTGTCTCTTTGTTATTTTTAACACTTTATTTATTGTACTTAAATGTTTGGCAGAGATATGTATATATGTTAAGTTAGTTCATTTCTCTCAGCAGCGTTTTTAACCTAGCTTAGGCTACGGGTAAGACAATTGAGTTTTAAGTTTGATTACGGAGTCACAGGAATTTATTTTTTCTAAGTTATCCTGTCTTTTAGCGAAGGGCTTTTTAGTCCCTGTCACACTGTAAGCGTCACTGATAACAGTCGGTCACGTAGGATTAAGGCTGCGTCTGATTTCGCCAAGTTTTGTGCTAAACTGCCCATCCTAATTCGTAGGCAGGGATGGAAGGGAGCCATCCCAAGTTGTAAATGTGCGCGGGCAGTTTTCAAGAGGTCCAAAAGCGCCTGATTAGATTGTCCAGGGCATGTCGTCGACGGACGCCACCGCTGCAAATTACGTAATATTGTCTTAGAGATTCATCAAGGCAAAATATTTCAACTTGCATTAGAACTACAAAATAATTAATTTTGTTTTATTCTATTTGTAAGTTAATGCAAGATATCTCAAGTAATAATGGTTTTCCGTATACACTCAGTGGTTCCTCGTATCATTTTAATTGCACTCATGTTTGCTAGCAGACACACTCAAATATTTGAATACCCAACTTAATGTAATTTCAAAGCCTATAGTTTTCATTGTCGTTATAATTTTATCAAGCAACGTTTCTTTTTTATTTTATTGAGAGGGTGATATTTGAGTTAAAAAAAATTCAAAGTAATATGATGAATTTTAGTAATCCCGATTGCAAATTTGTTTCTCATAATACGCTTTCTGATTTCACGTAACATTCTTTTAAATTTCTACAATAAACAGCTGTATTGAAACTAATGCATGTTTTGGTTTCTGTAGATTTTGAATTTTTACCATTTTCAATGTTATTTGTTCTGTTTTCTTTAATAAAAAGGGTTCAAAGTGTCATAAATAGTATCTAAACAAATGAGAATTGCTGTGGTTTCGTGTCTTGTCGTTCTGTTTAACAGGCACAACAGGAAATTGTATAAAATATTTTACTTACCTGTTTATTATATTGATTATTTTATTGGAAGTGAAAATGAATGGTTTTCTTGTCTCGTGCAATTTTTCTGCAAAAATATCGGGACACATTACAAACGCCTCCCTTTTCGGCGCATGAACACACACGCTTTTTTTTTCAGTCAAACTTGCAGTGAGCTACAAAACTAATATACACGCGTAAAATATATCACACACAACACTTGATTGATGTATGATCGATGTTAATATTTTCTCCACAAATACATTTTCATAAAACATCTAACCACAAAAGGATTTTTTTTATCGTCTCTCTATTATTTACCGTGGAATACGGAATTTAGAATAACATTTTCAAGTTTACTTTTGGCGTTATCTCGAGCACGATTTCTTCGATTTGCCCAAGTGGTCTTAGCGTGGACGCGAATAACCAGACTTCTTTAGATCATGTGTATTTCTTGTGAAAGCTTTCTGCTGCCACGCCTGCTTCGTTTCCGGAAGAAGCGGACTTACATGACTTCTCATTAAGGCTCGTGTACACATTTTACGTTGCAGTAAAACTTTGCCTCGAAATAATTTTTTTTATAAAGAACGGAATTTATAATGTCAAATGTTAAATAAGACGTTTAGATGATAGTGTAGGTGTAAATCGCAGTCATGCGAGTCATTTTTTTTTACAGTATGCAAATTAACAGAAATCCTCAGCAAAAAGGTTTCAGTGTGTCCAATTTATTTACCGAACAGCAAAGCATTTTGGTAAAAATTTCCTTCCCGGAAACTGCGCGTGTTATCTCGTAACATGGCACATAATGTTTCATGTAGAAGTTTCCAAGGCAAGGGATAGCGCGTTGTGTGTCAACGGGCCTCTTCACGGTTATTTTCCGCGGTCGCTCAGAAAGCACGTTAGCCAGATGAGAACTTATCTTTGTTTACTTGGTTAGAGCCGTGTTTCGTAACCCCCGTGGCGGCCTTGCTCTCCGCGAGTTAGCACACTACTGACGCACACAGTTGCCAACTTTTTTGAGATAAATTTTTTTAAATCAGTATGCGAATATTTGTTGTAGCAGCTTCAAATATTTTTTATTATTGCTCGTTAAAATTGTTTACCACCACAAACCCCACTGTTATAAATTCAAACAATTAAAAATTAAAAGTAAAAAAAAAACACATCGTAAATAATTTGATAACGTATTCACTAGATGTACGTACAAACGCACAGTACTCTCAATCTGTATAAACGGGTATTTCAAGTAGGCTACTTTTACAGTGTAGAGGTTCCCAAAACTTTGCCAACAACGGGGTCAAACCCTGTCATTATTCCTGCGAGAGAGAGCCCAAACGACTACATATAAGGGGGTAACCACATCAATAAAACTTGTAACATGCATCTCCAGATATTGCCATGCTCTCTCCAGGTGCAAATAGTATATTTTGGGGGAACGAACACTCCTGAATACACGAAAGTGCGAAAATCTAGTAATAGAAAAATCTTCAGTCTTCCTTCAAATCACCAGATCTGCCACCAGATTTTTTTTACAGAAATCACTAACTNAGTAATAGAAAAATCTTCAGTCTTCCTTCAAATCACCAGATCTGCCACCAGATTTTTTTTACAGAAATCACTAACTTTTCGACCAGTTACAAATGTGAAGTCTGGCCACCAGACCATGTTCTGAAAACGCCAGGTCTGGAGCAGTGGCGTGTGGTGAACAGTTGTAAGGTAAGCTATGTTTTGCTCTGTGCTATACCTAATCGTGCGCTAGTTTACACGTCGGCTTATTAAACGTAGTAGTGCAGTTGACGTCGCAGCACGTATGTAATGGGTGCCTCGTCGCTCTCTTGTGAGTAGCCGCAATACATTCTGTTTCTCCCAATTCCACTCTGGTTACTGGTTCCTGCTGCGTGCGCCGAGTGTGTACAACATTGAGCAAACACCAGCTTGTAGGCTATTTATATTTACGGTAAAGTGAGCACTTTTTGAAGCCCTCTCATTTGGATTAATAGTCAATAATTATATTTTATTGTAGCCTTAAACGTTAACTTTTGAGTCCGGTGAAATATATACACTGTGTTTATTACTTACATTGCAACATTTATTTTTAAAAAGTGGCGGAAGGATAAAAAAAATGGTTGATAGAAAAAAAGTAACTAGGGCCTCAAAAGTGCTCACTTTATCGTGAACAACCTATACCTTGTAACACTTCACCACACGCCACATATCTGGAGAGAACATCACCAAGTTGGCAACTTTGCTGACGCGGGCCTTGTGACGCAAGTTTCCGGGAAANGCCACATATCTGGAGAGAACATCACCAAGTTGGCAACTTTGCTGACGCGGGCCTTGTGACGCAAGTTTCCGGGAAAGGACGAGGCAGCTGGTGCAACGTGGACGGGATCGTATCGCCGTCGATAGAACTCTGACGCTTTTGTTTGTGCGGGGACCTGGCTAACGGGGGGCCGAGATAAATGAAAAAATGAAAATCTGCATGTTGTCTGCAAACACGATCGTCGACGTCAAATTTAAGGCCCCTCCATAGCCCGCAAGCCAAACGGATTGCACGCAGTGATAGCATAAAAACATTATATTACAGGCTGTTCACGTCAAAGTGAGCACTTTTGAAAGCCCTGCATAAGATATATCTTTCTCCTCATTTTGCATCTTTCTGACTTAAAATTTACTTTACCTTTGGGTTAACGATTTTATTCATGCACCAATCAAGTGAAATTCGAAGGAAACTGACGTATTTCAAACGTTGGCGTATATTAGGCTTTCGAGATCATGAATCCGGAAATATCATTAGGCACAAGTAGTATTTCATTTATTTCCATAATTTTTTTAAATTATTTCATGCTAGTATTTTATAACATTGTAGGATAATTATGTTTATATTAGTTATTTATTTCATATTAATTGTTAGTGCTGTATTTATTGCTTGTCATAATACTAGTTTCATTCATTTTTAATGTTTTGTAATTTTCTGTAGGTACAAAGTATAGTGTATTTCTCGCTTATATTTTATAAAATTACGAGCTTCCAACTAAAATACAACTTTGACCAGAATTCATGTGCCATTCCGGGAGGTGATTCCTTATGAAAAATAACGTGGGTTATATACAATGACAAACACTATCGTGTGGTGAACATTAAAGAAGGTATGCGGCATTGAAAATCAAAGTTTAAAGTGCATGAATATAAAAATGTCAGGAAGTACTTGAAATGAGGCGACAAAAATCGGAATCGTGTGTTACATGAAATGGAGATTGCAAATCTGTTAAAATTTGGTTAGTCAAATCGTCCCCTTTCTTTGTTCTAGAAAATACAATTAAGATGGCTATGGATATCGGAAGCAAGTTGAATTTTGTAGCTTACTGTTGGAATAATTTTAAAAACTTTGAAAGAACTTGAAAGAACTAATCATGTTACAGAATTGCCTTTATTATGCTTGTGAATGTTCTTGAAAATATTTTTACCCTGTTGTTTGCGGTGGATATGGCAAGTCTGCTGCCTCGTGGGCTAAATATCTCGTCACAGTACGCCTTAGTAGGTGAGCTCCAGGGTCTGTACACCGGACTGTAAGTCGCCCCCGTTCACATTTTATTAGTCTTCCAGCATAAAAATTAAGATGTTAATAAGTTTAATAAAAATAGGTCACAGTATGGTGACGCATTGTACCTAAAATGCAAGAAAATATTATATTCACAAACTTATATCATAATAATTAACAGTGAAATCGAATTGCAGGTTGTTATACTTTGTTAAATTGTGGTCAAACCGTACTTGTTAAGGTTGGGGGGGATCTCATGATGGTAGAGCATGTGGGGTATATAAATATAAGGAGCTGTATGTTACTATATGGCTATATAAATAAACATCTGGATATTACATAAATTACTATTTGGTCGGGGGAGCATTATAAGTTAACTACATTCACTACCTTACTGAGAGCCACGTTAGTATACTGTAGTTGTTCCACCATGAGAAGTATCCGAAGGCTGATGAAGTGCTACTATTTAAGGCGGTCGGCACAGCAGGCTTCGTGTGACTTCCATCTCGGCCGGCGTCACATGGAGACAGACCCCTGCTGCTGCATATCGGCGTGGCATAACGCAACATGGCCTGATCCCCTGGCTGGTAGAGGGGATTCCTGCCTACCTGGGTTTGGGCAATGCGAGTCCCGATCGCGGCAACTATCTGTCCTGATTACAGCTCGTGTGTGATGGCGTGTTCAGGCAGCCCGTCCAATTAAGGCGCCTCTTCACGCTATCGTAACAAGGTGTACGTATTGTTGACCTCGGTTACTTCGCTATTGAGTAAACATACAATAATTTCGTAAGCGGTGGAATGTAAACATTAAATTTTAAGCGGTCTCCATAGTTGTCGTATGGGTNTAAACATACAATAATTTCGTAAGCGGTGGAATGTAAACATTAAATTTTAAGCGGTCTCCATAGTTGTCGTATGGGTTTCAGTGTAAGCAGTTCTGTCCAACTTATTTTTTTAAAAGTTATTCAGTATTTAAATGCAAATATTTTTTCAGGGCNTTCAGTGTAAGCAGTTCTGTCCAACTTATTTTTTTAAAAGTTATTCAGTATTTAAATGCAAATATTTTTTCAGGGCAGAAATAAAAGTTGATATATTGTTGCTCATTTATAAATTTGGTTATTGAAACATAAATGTGGCCGTTGAAATGTGTCAACGTCAACAAAAATTGCAGTAAGTAGTTCTCTGTTTGCGATATTTATTCTTCTGTAAAACTGTGTTTTAAACTATAACGACAATGCTGTATCGTTTCTGAACAGATTGCTGTATTAAAACACTAGGAAACAGAACATACNGTTTTAAACTATAACGACAATGCTGTATCGTTTCTGAACAGATTGCTGTATTAAAACACTAGGAAACAGAACATACTCGAAGCTGGTTTATGCTATTTTCCCTCGCCGTCACAATGATTTCTTATAGCCGATTGTGACCTTGAGGTTTTTAATGTTGTTTATTAGGGATTTACTTTAAAAGATGAATTACATGTCGGTGTTCATTTTTCTTAAATATGGTGGACTACGCAATAAACTGAAAGAAGAAAGTAAGCAGTCTTTCATTCATTTGTGTACCAACTGTTCTTGTAAAAAAACAGTTTGTTCTCGCTGTATTGTTTTGAGTTGTTATAATTGTTGAGTTCGGTGCATTCAGATAGAACAANTAAAAAAACAGTTTGTTCTCGCTGTATTGTTTTGAGTTGTTATAATTGTTGAGTTCGGTGCATTCAGATAGAACAACGCTCTCTCGTGCCGCAACATGCAGACTCTTGCGTGAAAGTCTGGTTCTCCTGTCAAAAGTAGTTCAGTGCTTTGCCGTACGGTGGCAGCACGTGAAGCCACTGCTGCCGTCGTCGGTCTGCCGCTGTTGGCGCGGGCTTGTTAAGTTAGAAATGTTAACCAAACCGTACATTCGTTTTGCTTCTGAAACGTACGGGTATAGCAGGCTGTCGGGATTTTCTGCGCTTCTTCATTTCGATCCTGGAAATAAATTACAACGTTAATTTGTGACATGCGTCGAACCTAATACGACTTCATTACTTTTAATTTAACCTTCGCGGCAGTCCTCTTTGCTGTGTGTGGGAAAAAAAAACTCATGCACAAGTTCGTAGTTTTCGTACCGTAATTTAGGTTTTAGAGTAATTATTGATAATTTCTGACAGCTTTTAAAATATCACTTTACTTAATTTTTATTGTGTGTTGTTTGGTAGCAGTAAAAATGCAGGAACATGCGGATATTTTTAAGTTTATACTACGCTTTTTGTGACAGAATTTTAGCGTCAATAGTTCGGTTTTCATGTCTACTGCAGAGTAAGGCAAATAGCTAAACTTATATAATGTTTTTTTTTATATTTTAGTTTACAAATACTTAAATCAGTAGTAAATTAAAGAATTTGATATAGTTGTGGACTTCGAGTCTTAGTAAACCTACCCTAAGGTCAACATTTTTATAAAATGTGACAGTTATAATGGTGAAGGACCTATGGTATTTTGTTTAAAAATAATTAATTGGAATTAGTTCTCAGCGATATAATAGGCTTTTGGACAAAATAAATTTGTGCCCACAGGAATCGTCGTTGAATGTGTAGGCGGGGCTTGGAGGATTCGCTTCTCTGGTTGGCCCGGCGATGACACACTTAGGGGAACCCTTGGGTCACGCGAGCGGCTAGTGGGTTGTGGAAGGTCATGGAGCAAGGCATACAAGAAAAAGCGCTGGTGTAAGGAGTACAGGCCTTCGAAAGGCCTATACTGATTATTTTACTGTCCGGGATTGGGAGTACCGGACACTCAAAAGGGCCCAGAATAATTAGATCAGCCGTTTAAGGGCATGTGTGGAGAATTTGACATAACAATTGAAGACGTGGTGGAATTTTCCGGGACACGTTCTGTGTACTTTATTGCAGGCACATAAATAAAGAGCAGTGAAGACTTTTTTATTATTTTGCGTAGGTCTACCTGTTGAACGGTCTCTCGTAACTTTTCCGAAAGCTAGTCTACTCCTAAGTTTCGGAGGGATTTTAGGGGATGCAGCAAAGCCACTTTTAAAAGTGAGTTTTCGAAGAAAAAATTCGGAAGTGTGTTTTGGTCGAATCCACCGCCGCCTTATTTCGGTTGGTCGCTTACCATCTTGACTTTCATCTTACCACGCGATTTGATTATTTCTATGTGCGGTTTCGTGTTTCGTTTAGTGTCACTTTGAACACCAGCTTGGCTAAGCTGAGGCTGGTTCTGTGTGCAGTCTGTTTTTAATTAATGCCCACTAACCGCTAGTAGGCTGCCAGTATATAGTCGCATGTGTTTCGTGAGAAGTTTCCAGGACTAGTTGTTTTACAAAAGGGTTTAGCTCACGTCCCCTTTCGAGGTTGGATGGTTTTAATTGCCACACGCCATAGTTGCCTGCCTGCGTGTAACGGACGTTCAGTATCGGAGGAACTTAATTCTGATTGGCCCAGTCATGTAGAATGTTTTCTCACGAAGTGACGTGACAAACAACCAAAGGAAAGTTACAGATATGCACGTAGAATGAAGTCTTAGCCTGCGCTTAAATCGTTTCTTGGAAAAACAAGTGGCCGTATCAGCACTCTAAGAAATTATTCGTAAATTTACCATACCAGTGTATACGCTTAGTGAGAAAGCAGGAATGGTAATGTTTTTCACCTATACATTCATTGCAGCGTTCCTACATTTGCTCAAGAAACAGTCAAATGCGTAGGGAAGTTCTCAACTTTGTATATTAGCGATGCCAAACATTCCTATATCTGCAGCTTGATGTGTGGTATTATTACCATACAGTGTATATGTTAAAAACTTCCATTACAGTTTAAAAAGTTTACCAGAAATTTTTTTGCAATGAAAAAAATTCCCTTTTCAGAGTGGGACTGGTAAGAATTGATAAGGCGAATAGAAGGAATTTCGTCAGTCAAAAAGAATGCATTAAACCCCTTTTGTGTTGCAAGGAATTATTCTCTGTCATCTAAAGAACGAGCGAGATTAAATATGAACTAATGTAATTGTTTTGTATGCATAGCCAATATTGGTTTGGGATATTATATTTTATCCCCTCCTTTAGGCATAGAAGTTGATTGTACTTTGGAAGGAAATTGGCTGCAAAGTGATTTTCTATTATCAATCAGTTTATGAAGACAGCTCAATCTACGAAAAAAATATTTTATTTCCAAATGTTATATTTCTAGAAATTTTCAGCCCTTTTTCTACAAATACAAAATTTCAAGTTCGTTTAACGTGATAGTTAACGTAGCATAACATTTTTGTTAATAAGTTTTTTTACTATGGGCCAATACGCTGTTAATTTGAAAAAAAAATTTTGGCTTTAAAAACTTGCAAATATTGTAAGATAAAATTGTGGAGGAATACTGTGGAATAGTTCGTTGCATTTAGACAACATTCCCTCGCTTTGGACGATGCCACGCTTTAAATGACACATGAGCGACGAATTCCTCGAAGCTTCACGCAGAATAATTGTCTAGATCTTGAGATACGTCATGGAAGTAGATCTGCCTTACTGTTCTTTGCTTGCCTACGCCAAACAGCTTGGCTTGCTTCATTATTTTTGTGAGTCCCTAACTAAATGAAATCGGTGCGTGCAGTTTCTGATTTTGGCGGTGAATTGCAACTCTAGAGCAGCTTAGAATCCCCACACCTTTTATAGGAATAAACTTGGTTCAAAAAGGGACATGGGGAGATCGTAGCTACGTTTTTTTATTTCTGATCGTTTACTAGTTTCTAAAATTCCAATTTTTTTAGTTTTATTTAGATGACAAAATAATAATTCTGGATAAGTGCAAAAATTTGAGCTAAACTTGATTTACAAAATTTGCAAATAAAAGCAGTGAAATATTGAATTTGACTTCTCTCGTATTGCGAGATTTCAGCGACCGTAAGGCGTATAATCTGTATTTTGGATACTACCCGATGCCCGTTATATTTGGAATATAAGTAGTGCTGTGGAATACAAACAACCGTAATGCAGTTAAATAAGTATTAAGTTGTAGATTTTGTTTTATGTTTCTCTTAAATACTCTTAAAACAACGACACAGCCTAGCTAGAGAGGCATAGATCCAAAGTCGTTGAACATTTTCTTCAGGCTTAAGGAGAAATGACGGTAGTTTTTTTGACACCGCGTTTATGGCAGTTTTTAAAGGTGTCGTAACCTGTTAATATGTTGGCGCACNAATGACGGTAGTTTTTTTGACACCGCGTTTATGGCAGTTTTTAAAGGTGTCGTAACCTGTTAATATGTTGGCGCACCTCGCAATGGCTGCGAAGAAATTTCCCTCGCCGGTGTCTGGTTCGGGTATTTCTGTCCAAGTGTTTGGCCGCCCTGTAAACACGTCCCACGCATAGTGCCCGGTACAAATATAGCAGACTTCAAGTACGGGAACAGTTGCGTTCGGTTGGCAGCACTGGAGGGACTCGTCGGAGAGGAAGGTCCGGTCTGCCATGACGGGAGTGTAGTTTGACCACTGAGACAGATGAAGTGAGCGTATGTGACTTAATGTGTCTGTAACAGATGTGTCGTCGGACTCTTCTTTGCTAATCAAGAACATCANTGAAGTGAGCGTATGTGACTTAATGTGTCTGTAACAGATGTGTCGTCGGACTCTTCTTTGCTAATCAAGAACATCATTTGCTAATCAAGAACATCAATATAGTGTTATTTTTTGTAGTTATTTGGATTATTAACGCAGTTCCTGTCAACGTNTGAAGTGAGCGTATGTGACTTATTGTGTCTGTAACAGATGTGTCGTCGGACTCTTCTTTGCTAATCAAGAACATCAATATAGTGTTATTTTTTGTAGTTATTTGGATTATTAACGCAGTTCCTGTCAACGTNATTTGCTAATCAAGAACATCAATATAGTGTTATTTTTTGTAGTTATTTGGATTATTAACGCAGTTCCTGTCAACGTGATGGACGGCCTTTTCGTAAAAAGCTTTCTGGTAAGTTTTCAAACGTATAAAATTGCAATTTATTTTGATGTAGTAGGCCTAGTAATATTTCTGAAAAGCAATTAAAAGTTTTGTCCATGTTATGGACGATTCCTAAGTGACGGCCATTTGAAGCAAGTGATACAGCAGGAGACGTAAATGGCATGCATAGTCTTACATTCATATGGGAATATGTAAATTTCTTTCAGCTCACGACGTTTTGTAAACTTGGCTAAGCACGTCGCTGATTTCCCTTGCCAACCACGCAGTACTAATTGACTGTTACGAGCCANTGGCTAAGCACGTCGCTGATTTCCCTTGCCAACCACGCAGTACTAATTGACTGTTACGAGCCAAGTTCACGTTTCTGTGGCATTTCTGCCCGGGGAGTTGCCGCAATCATTCAGTAGGGGTTGTGTGTGTGTGTGTGTCTATTTTTATAGCTGCTAATCTACACCTTCGGTATTGTATGTGCCAAGGGTGGGGCTTACGTGCCAAACTAATTGAAACGTAGTTGTAGATACGGCACGTACATTCATTATTTACCTAGGATCGAATTCGAAACCTCACGATCCAAAGTAACGCCGTAAGAGACCTCGGCCACAGGGTCGTATTTTTAGTTGTAAAAAGCAGTTGTGAGAATAGTAGCAAATTATAATCATCCTGTAGATAAGTAGAAGGTACTGCACTGATAAACCACGTAAGTAACAGTGAAACGTGAGAATGGAACTCGATGTCGAGAAATCATGAACATATTTGTCCTTATCGCAAGTTCTTATTAAGAATTATACTTCAACCCAGTGATTCATAGTGATGGTGACATTTTTATTACCTTAATATTTTCGTGGACATTTATGCTAAATTTATTATCGCATCTGCACAACCATAGCTCGGTATCCTGTAAATGGTTCCAAGTATAGAAAGGCGTTTCATTGGGCAGAAACGAGGGACTTTATTTTTGGAAGAGTTAAAATAAAATATTCATCGCATTTATTCGTGAAAGAGCCAAAATAAAATTCTGTACTTAAAAAATTAACTGAACACTACTTAGAATTTTTTGTCATCGAACCACTTCACGTCATAATTCCAGCACAATTTTTCTGTGAAATCTCGTATCGCAAAAAGCAAATCGCAGAACTATGATGCGGAAACTGTGTGTTTGACTNCCGATGCCCGTTATATTTGGAATATAAGTAGTGCTGTGGAATACAAACAACCGTAATGCAGTTAAATAAGTATTAAATTGTAGATTTTGTTTTATGTTTATCTTAAATACTCTTAAAACAACGACACAGCCTAGCTAGAGAGGTATAGATCCAAAGTCATTGAACATTTTCTTCCTGTTTAACGAGAGATGACGGTAGTTTTTTTGACACCGCGTTTATGGCAGTTTTTAAAGGTGTCGTAACCTGTTAATATGTTGGCGCACNGTCGGGATTTTCTGCGCTTCTTCATTTCGATCCTGGAAATAAATTACAACGTTAATTTGTGACATGCGTCGAACCTGATACGACTTCATTACTTTTAATTTAACCTTCGCGGCAGCCCTCTTTGCTGTGTGTGGGGAACAAAAACTCATGCACAAGTTCGTAGTTTTCGTACCGTAATTTAGGTTTTAGAGTAATTATTGATAATTTCTGACAGCTTTTAAAATATCACTTTACTTAATTTTTATTGTGTGTTGTTTGGTAGCAGTAAAAATGCAGGAACATGCGGATATTTTTAAGTTTATACTACGCTTTTTGTGACAGAATTTTAGCGGCAATAGTTCGGTTTTCATGTCTACTGCAGAGTAAGGCAAATAGCTAAACTTATATAATGTTTTTTTTTATATTTTAGTTTACAAATACTTAAATCAGTAGTAAATTAAAGAATTTGATATAGTTGTGGACTTCGAGTCTTAGTAAACCTACCCTAAGGTCAACATTTTTATAAGTTGTGACAGGTATAATGGCGAAGGACCTATGGTATTTTGTTTAAAAATAATTAATTGGAATTAGTTCTCAGCGATATAATAGGCTTTTGGACAAAATAAATTTGTGCCCACAGGAATCGTCGTTGAATGTGTAGGCGGGGCTTGGAGGATTCGCTTCTCTGGTTGGCCCGGCGATGACACACTTAGGGGAACCCTTGGGTCACGCGAGCGGCTAGTGGGTTGTGGAAGGTCATGGAGCAAGACATACAAGAAAAAGCGCTGGTGTAAGGAGTACAGGCCTTCGAAAGGCCTATACTGATTATTTTACTGTCCGGGATTGGGAGTACCGGACACTCAAAAGGGCCCAGAATAATTAGATCAGCCGTTTAAGGGCATGTGTGGAGAATTTGACATAACAATTGAAGACGTGGTGGAATTTTCCGGGACACGTTCTGTGTACTTTATTGCAGGCACATAAATAAAGAGCAGTGAAGACTTTTTTATTATTTTGCGTAGGTCTACCTGTTGAACGGTCTCTCGTAACTTTTCCGAAAGCTAGTCTACTCCTAAGTTTCGGAGGGATTTTAGGGGATGCAGCAAAGCCACTTTTAAAAGTGAGTTTTCGAAGAAAAAATTCGGAAGTGTGTTTTGGTNCCGCAAAGTCACTTTTAAAAGTGAATTTTCGAAGAAAAAAATCGGAAGTGTGTTTTGGTCGAATCCACCGCCTTATTTCGGTTGGTCACTTACCATCTTGACTTTCATCTTACCACGCGATTTGATTATTTCTATGTGCGGTTTCGTGTTTCGTTTAGTGACATTTTGAACACCAGCTTGACTAAGCTGAGTCTATTTCTGTGTGCAGTCTGTTTTTAATTAATGTCCACTAACCGCTAGTAGGCTGCCAGTATATAGTCGCCTGTGTTTCGTGAAAAGTTTCCACCACTTGTTGTTTTCCAAAACGGTTTAGCTCACGTCCCCTTTCGAGGTTGGATGGTTTTAATTGTCACGCGTCATAGTTGCCTGCCTGCGTATAACGGACGTTCAGTATCGGAGGAACTTAATTCTGATTGGCCCAGTCATGTAGAATTTTTTCTCACGAAGTGACGTGACAAACAACCAAAGTAAAGTTACAGATATGCACGTAGAATGAAGTTTTAGCCTGCGCTTAAATCGTTTCTTGGAAAAACAAGTGGCCGTATCAGCACTTTAAGAAATTATTCGGAAATTTACCATACCAGTGTTTACACTTAGTGAGAAAGCAGGAATGGTAATGTTTTTCACCTAAACATTCATTGCAGCGTTCCTACATTTGCTCAAGAAACAGTCAAATGCGTAGGGAAGTTCTCAACTTTGTATATTAGCGATGCCAAACATTCCTATATCTGAAGCTTGATGTGTGGTATTACTACCATACGGTGTATAGGTTAAAAACTTCCATTACTATTTAGGAAGTTTACCAGAATTTTTTTTGCAATGAAAAAAAATTCCCTTTTCAGAGTGGGACTGGTAAGAATTGATACGGCGAATAGAAGGAATTTCGTCAGTCAAAAAGAATGCATTAAACCCCTTTTGTGTTGCAGGGAATTATTCTCTGTCATCTAAAGAACGAGCGAGATTAAATATGAACTAATGTAATTGTTTTGTATGCATAGCCAATATTGGTTTGGGATATTATATTTTATCCCCTCCTTTAGGCATAAAAGTTGATTGTACTTTGGAAGGAAATTGGCTGCAAAGTGATTTTCTATTATCAATCAGTTAATGAAGACAACTCAATCTACGAAAAAAATATTTTATTTCCAAATGTTATATTTCTAGAAATTTTCAGCCCTTTTTTCTACAAATACAAAACTTCAAGTTCGTTTAACGTGATAGTTAACGTAGCATAACATTTTTGTTAATAAGTTTTTTTTACTATGGGCCAATACGCTGTTACTTTGAAAAAAAAATTTTGGCTTTAAAAACTTGCAAATATTGTAAGATAAAATTGTGGAGGAATACTGTGGAATAGTTCGTTGCATTTAGACAACATTCCCTCGCTTTGGACGATGCCACGCTTTAAATGACACATGAGCGACGAATTCCTCGAAGCTTCACGCAGAATAATTGTCTAGATCTTGAGATACGTCATGGAAGTAGATCTGCCTTACTGTTCTTTGCTTGCCTACGCCAAACAGCTTGGCTTGCTTCATTATTTTTGTGAGTCCCTAACTAAATGAAATCGGTGCGTGCAGTTTCTGATTTTGGCGGTGAATTGCAACTCTAGAGCAGCTTAGAATCCCCACACCTTTTATAGGAATAAACTTGGTTCAAAAAGGGACATGGGGAGATCGTAGCTACGTTTTTTTATTTCTGATCGTTTACTAGTTTCTAAAATTCCAATTTTTTTAGTTTTATTTAGATGACAAAATAATAATTCTGGATAAGTGCAAAAATTTGAGCTAAACTTGATTTACAAAATTTGCAAATAAAAGCAGTGAAATATTGAATTTGACTTCTCTCGTATTGCGAGATTTCAGCGACCGTAAGGCGTATAATCTGTATTTTGGATACTACCCGATGCCCGTTATATTTGGAATATAAGTAGTGCTGTGGAATACAAACAACCGTAATGCAGTTAAATAAGTATTAAGTTGTAGATTTTGTTTTATGTTTCTCTTAAATACTCTTAAAACAACGACACAGCCTAGCTAGAGAGGCATAGATCCAAAGTCGTTGAACATTTTCTTCAGGCTTAAGGAGAAATGACGGTAGTTTTTTTGACACCGCGTTTATGGCAGTTTTTAAAGGTGTCGTAACCTGTTAATATGTTGGCGCACCTCGCAATGGCTGCGAAGAAATTTCCCTCGCCGGTGTCTGGTTCGGGTATTTCTGTCCAAGTGTTTGGCCGCCCTGTAAACACGTCCCACGCATAGTGCCCGGTACAAATATAGCAGACTTCAAGTACGGGAACAGTTGCGTTCGGTTGGCAGCACTGGAGGGACTCGTCGGAGAGGAAGGTCCGGTCTGCCATGACGGGAGTGTAGTTTGACCACTGAGACAGATGAAGTGAGCGTATGTGACTTAATGTGTCTGTAACAGATGTGTCGTCGGACTCTTCTTTGCTAATCAAGAACATCATTTGCTAATCAAGAACATCAATATAGTGTTATTTTTTGTAGTTATTTGGATTATTAACGCAGTTCCTGTCAACGTGATGGACGGCCTTTTCGTAAAAAGCTTTCTGGTAAGTTTTCAAACGTATAAAATTGCAATTTATTTTGATGTAGTAGGCCTAGTAATATTTCTGAAAAGCAATTAAAAGTTTTGTCCATGTTATGGACGATTCCTAAGTGACGGCCATTTGAAGCAAGTGATACAGCAGGAGACGTAAATGGCATGCATAGTCTTACATTCATATGGGAATATGTAAATTTCTTTCAGCTCACGACGTTTTGTAAACTTGGCTAAGCACGTCGCTGATTTCCCTTGCCAACCACGCAGTACTAATTGACTGTTACGAGCCAAGTTCACGTTTCTGTGGCATTTCTGCCCGGGGAGTTGCCGCAATCATTCAGTAGGGGTTGTGTGTGTGTGTGTGTCTATTTTTATAGCTGCTAATCTACACCTTCGGTATTGTATGTGCCAAGGGTGGGGCTTACGTGCCAAACTAATTGAAACGTAGTTGTAGATACGGCACGTACATTCATTATTTACCTAGGATCGAATTCGAAACCTCACGATCCAAAGTAACGCCGTAAGAGACCTCGGCCACAGGGTCGTATTTTTAGTTGTAAAAAGCAGTTGTGAGAATAGTAGCAAATTATAATCATCCTGTAGATAAGTAGAAGGTACTGCACTGATAAACCACGTAAGTAACAGTGAAACGTGAGAATGGAACTCGATGTCGAGAAATCATGAACATATTTGTCCTTATCGCAAGTTCTTATTAAGAATTATACTTCAACCCAGTGATTCATAGTGATGGTGACATTTTTATTACCTTAATATTTTCGTGGACATTTATGCTAAATTTATTATCGCATCTGCACAACCATAGCTCGGTATCCTGTAAATGGTTCCAAGTATAGAAAGGCGTTTCATTGGGCAGAAACGAGGGACTTTATTTTTGGAAGAGTTAAAATAAAATATACATCGCATTTATTCGTGAAAGAGCCAAAATAAAATTCTGTACTTAAAAAATTAACCGAACACTACTTAGAATTTTTTGTCATCGAACCACTTCACGTCATAATTCCAACACAATTTTTCTGTGAAATCTCGTATCGCAAAAAGCAAATCGCAGAACTATGATGCGGAAACTGTGTGTTTGACTTTCGGGCAAGAAATGGCCTCTAATTGAAGTTTGAGTTAATATTTCAAAACACGAGAGTAAAGCCGAGTTTTGGTAGTTTGCCTATACCCGCAACTTTGAACTGGCATATGGTGACGAGCATTTATAGTCATAATTGGCACCCAGCAAGTCGGCTATTCCATTAAATACCACACACTCCGAATACTTAATTAAAATCAATATTCAGAATGTAGGGTTGTGTGGACTTTCTCGTTAGTATGTGCTGGCACTCGTAGAATTTTACGTTTGCAAATATAGATACTTCTCGGTTAAATACATGTTATAATTTTTTTAAATTGAAATTTAGCTTTAGAAGAGTATGGTGTTTTTCACGGCAGTTTTTAAGAACAGACAGCATTTTAGAAGAATGATACAATCACATATGTATGTATGTATGTACATATATACATACATATATATATATATATATATATATATATATATATATATAGACACACACACACACACACACACAGTCACATAACCCCACCTGTTTTTATTAGGTCAGAATTTGGAAGAACAGCATAAAATATAAAGCTGTGTTATTTCCTTCGCAGTTACCTACGAATTGGGTTATGTTATTATAATAGCAAGATCACTTTTGATAAACATGTGAAAATCGACTTTATTGTCCCTGCTCTCTCTTCCTTTCCATCTCCCTCTCTCTTCCTCTCCCTTACTCTTTCTCACCCTCTCACTCGCTCTTCCTCTCCCTCCCTCTTTCTATTCCCCTCTGCTTGTTCCCTTCTCTTCCTCTTCCTCTCTCTTTCTCTTCCTTTCCCTCTCTCTTCCTATACCTCGCACTTCCTCTCCCTAGCTCTTCCTCTCCCTCGCTCTTCCCCTCCCTCGCTCTTCCTCTCCCTCGCTCTTCCTCTCCTTCGCTCTTCCTCTTCCTCTCTCTCTTCCTCTTCCTCTATTTATTCCTCTTCCTCTCTCTTCCTCTCTCTTCCTCTCTCTTCCCCTCTCTTACTCTCTCTTCCTCTTCCTCTCTCTCTTTACCCTAATGAGTTTTTGTGTGTATAAAAACAACAAATGTATAGTCAAGAAATCCGAATAGAGCTGATAGTACTTCACCAAGGAAACCGCAGTCATGACATATTTAGAAAATAACCAAAACGTCATGCGTGGAGTGATTTTTCAAGGGTTTGTTTCAAAAAGTGTGAAGAAACCGCTAATAGACGTTACATCACAACTGCTGAGTACGGTGAACACAGCCGTTAAGGTGCAGCAATTTTGCTGTATATTATTCCCTGTTTCCGTTCTTATTGTGTCTTTACTAAATATAGTTATCTGTTATTTCGGCACTCGATTGTGAACTGCATTTCTCCCGCTAGGCACTTGCATTTACAGGACCGGGGGTGTGTTACGCTGAAACACAGTTCTTACTCTTGATAAAGCTTTGAGTTCTCTCTCTGCTATATTGCCGGTTACGTGTATTTTCTATTTTAGAATTTAAATTGTAAGTATAAAAATTAGCTGTAGAAATTACTCTCCTCCCTCCCCTGCTTGTAATATTTACATATTTTATTTCTGACTTTAAACAGTTTTTACAAACTGTACATCGCCAGAACGTCGTAGTCATTTCCCCTTCCACTATATTACACCATTTTTTAATATACTGTTACGCGTGGATCCCCGCATCGGGCACCATGTTACGTGTGGACACGCTGGGCCGCAGTGGTAATGACTCGCACATGCCCTCCCGCACTCCCAGGTACAAACAACCGGCTGCCTAGGTACGTCATTGCGGCGTCAGCGGAGGGAATTATTGGCAGCTGACCTGAACTGGCGTCACGCCCCCACCCCATCCCTCCTGGAGGAGTTAGCAGCCGTAGGCTATTGCATGCACGAACTTTCTTGATCATCACGACCACCCTCGGCGCAACGCGACGGGTGAAGAATGTTCTGGGTCAGGTCTCCTACAGTATAAATATGGCCGCAGCTAGAAAGTCGGCAGCCACAATAATCGAGATATGGACGCCTTATGGTGCCTAGTCTCGCCATTTGTAAATACTGGGGGATTGGCAGTCTGCGATAGCTACCTGACTTGAGTGCGACAAGTGTCTATCGAAGTATCCTATGAGTGGATGGTTATTTGGCTACTGTGCGCTCGGCGCACTCCAGAACATTCCGGGCATGAGAAACCGGTGATATCTGAACTGAAAGAGAGTCTGACTGAATGGATAAGTGATATAGATTTGAATATAAATACTGCTGTCGCCAGGACTCGAGATGGCTCGCCGCGCGGGGGTGAGGAAGGGGAGTTAGGAGTTAAGAAAGGAAATGGCCACGCCTCCACACCGTGCTACGTGCCGTACAAAGCACATAACCCCTCGTTCCTCGCAGTGGTGACGGACTGTGAGCACGCGGCCCAAGAGTTATACACAGCAAGGAAAGAGAAGTCATCAGTAGTTCTGTAGAAGCTTGTGATGAAGAGGCAAGGAATAAATATTTGTTGGTTCATATTAAAAAATCCACAGAGAGAGAGAGAGAGAGATATCTGCAAAGTACACGGGAGTGAGTAAGGCGTGTATCGAAAGAATTCTCAAACAAAGCAGAGAGAGACTTGCCGAGCCTCAAACAACTCCAGGAAAGGTAAGGTAAGAACACAATGCTTACACTTTTCGCAGTTTCTCCTATTGAGGGTTCCGACTACCTACAGTTTTGTGCAATCGAGTCCTCAAAACGGGCGGACTCTAAGGCGAACTCTTGCTCACTCCTCGCTAACTTCGTATCCTGTACCCACAATGCGCTCAACCAGCATGCTGTCTCTCTGCCGGTGACTCGCCTACGCGTGACTTTCAGCAGTGAACTTATTTATTTTAAAGGCACACTAATAAGAAGAACGTACAATATGTTTCTGAAGACAACTCTGTAGTTTTTGTATACAAAAATCTGTGGCTGAAACTGTTCCTGAAAGCACCCGTTTTTTTTTTTTGCCATTTTTACGTCAAAAAATAATTCTTGGGGTTTGAATGAGAACTTTAAACATGGTGTTTGGACGCCTCTACAAAATATCCAACTGTTTAGGAATCATGTATTTTGTATTTTGTACCACACCCTCGTAATGCACTTCATGCGTCAGCCAGTCGGAGCCCTTTTTACATCTGCAATGTGATGCATTTATATTAATTTTTAGTCACTTTGACAGATGAAGATAAATACTTCAAGTAACAGCATCAAAGGCAAGGTTTATTTTCTTGACTGAACTGGTATGTTGAAGCTACTCGTTATTGTATTTGAATATTAGAAGTTTCTGTTGAAATTTACTAAATATGGATTTTTTTTATTGATGTTAATTGAACAATCAGCAGTCAAATATATATATATATTTATATATTTTTATATATGTTATTTATATATATACACACACACATATTCAATTTTTAGACGATTTTTTTTTTTGTACTTTTACACATACAGTTTGTGTTGCTATAAGCGCACATAGAAACTTCCTTTAAAACATATTATTTTAAAGAAAATTCCTTTAATTTTTTTTATTTACCTATATCAAACAAAGAAATATGGTAATACATACGAGTATTTCAGAATGAACAATTTCAGAGGGAAGTGATATTCGCTCATTCATTAATTTTACTTATTGATCAGAAGCTTTGGGACATGCATTGCCGGTATACATTTATATGTTTATATTGTGTATAGTAAACCTTAAACAAAGTGCCAAAAAATTAGTTTACGTGTACATTTTTCTGTCATTTCAGGCCAAAAAAACTACGAAAATTGTTATCGATAGCTTTGACAGGCGTGTGAAAAGGGACACTATTAGATAATTTTACGTAGTCAAGAAAATCGTACCAACTGTAGGCAAACTTATGCCAGTTATGCGTGAAAAGATTGGGTGGAATTTGAATCAGTCATTTCTACGAAGACTGCTCAAAGACATCGGCTTCTTGTGGAAAAGATCACAAAAGAAACGGGTGTTTCTTGTTGAAAGAGCTGACATCGTCGTGTGGCGTTCAAAGTATTTGACAACAATGAAACAGCTGAGAAGAGAAAGCAGAAACATATTTTACATTGACGAAACGTGGATTGACACTAATTTGACATTTAAGAAGTGCTGGCAAAACAAAGATGACGTTGAAGGATTGGTAGAAAGTGGTAATGCAGCAAACAGACTTATTGTTGTGCACTTCGGGTCGCAAAGAAGGCTTTCTTCCGGGTAGGCAGTTAATTCACAAGGCAAATTCGACTACAGGTGATTATCATGGGCAGATGAATGTTCTGAATTTTGAGAAGTGGCTTACGCAGCAAGTTTTACCAAATCTGCCACCAAATTCCGTAATAGTTATGGACAATGCACCATATCATTCGAAGCAAGTAGAAAGGCCACCGTCAAAATATGACGCGAAGAAAGAANACAATGCACCATATCATTCGAAGCAAGTAGAAAGGCCACCGTCAAAATATGACGCGAAGAAAGAAATCGTGGCGTGACTACAAGGAAAAGGGGTTTCTTGCGACGAAACAACGAGAAAGCTACTCTGTTTAAATTGTTTGAAAACCATCGACCAAGAGAGAAAATATTCGCTGTCGAAGGATATTCCAGAAACATGGCCATATTGTACCTAGATAGTCTCCTTATATGTGCTATTTCAATGCCATAGAACTAGTGTGGGCCAAGATTAAACGTCATATCAGAGCTCACAACACGACTGGAGATTTATCACTGCTAGTCTTGCAGAGGCTAACAATAGAAGCAAGGAATATTGCAGACACGTTGAAGGAATTGAAGAAGAGTACTGGAAGAACGACTGTCTCATGGAGTTAGCAGTAGATGAATTCTTAATCAAACTGGATACTGACAGTGACGACACAGATGACGAAAGCGAAAAAAAATTCATACCATGACAGCTGCAGTGAGCAAGACATTTTTAGTGAATGTGATAGTGACAGCTCTTGTCTAACTCAGCCATGGTAAATATTGAAACTAGAGTATATCTTGTTGATACATGTACTCTACAGTGTCATTAATTTGTTTTGCTTAATCACTTTTAATTAGTGAGCTAGGAATGATTTTACTTTTCCTTAAGCTTTCTCAAAAACAGTGAATAAACATTGTTAACAAGGCTATGTTTAGACATATTAGTAGTGTGTGTTATCAGTTTGTCAAATTCCTATCCACTTTTATTTGTACTTATACTATTACATACATATTTTTTATTTNAGTGTGTGTTATCAGTTTGTCAAATTCCTATCCACTTTTATTTGTACTTATACTATTACATACATATTTTTTATTTCATTTTTACTTATACTATTACATAAATTCTTTTTTGTCGAAGCAACTGGAATCATGGATTTTACATGGTGTAATTTGAGTAATTAATAGTTTTAATTCTGAATACTTGTAAATAAGTAGAATTAAGCTGAACATTGCCATATATTTTCCCTTATTTTTGACTTTTTGTTCCCCACACCATTATCTTGGTATCATTACTCATTCTATAATTTATTTATAAGCATTCTTATAGTCACTGTGTACCGTTACATTATACGCTCATGTCTTGTTCAGTAATTGTGGAGGCTTCCATACGGCGGGTCTTGGAGGATCTTGCCTGTTACCGGTATTCATTATATCCAGTCAGAAGAAGTCGGAAGTGTTTGGTCATTACAGGAGCCAACCGGGAGGATCCCCTGTTCTCTTTGCCCACCTGGACAACTAATCTTAGGCAATGTCCTCTGAAGTCTACCATATGAGAGCCATCTTAAACTTCTGGCCTTTAAGTTCAGTGTTGGAAGACGCTGAAAAAGCGTATTGGAACGTTAGGTCGAACGTCGGTTCTCACAACCACAAAGACGTGACTCTATCCCGGAAACTAAGACAACCACCATTCATTATGTTCATGACAGTGTTGATTCGCACATGCGGTANGACGTGACTCTATCCCGGAAACTAAGACAACCACCATTCATTATGTTCATGACAGTGTTGATTCGCACATGCGGTAGAAATAAAGAAGTAAGCGGGGCTTTCCGATGTCTTCAGTAAACTGTGGAGCATCTGCAGCCATCAACCATGTGGCTAGGTCACNAGTGTGTGTTATCAGTTTGTCAAATTCCTATCCACTTTTATTTGTACTTATACTATTACATACATATTTTTTATTTTATTTTTACTTATACTATTGCATAAATTCTTTTTTGTCGAAGCAACTGGAATCATGGATGTTACATGGTGTAATTTGAGCAATTAATAGTTTTAATTCTGAATACTTGTAAATAAGTACAATTACGCTGAACATTGCCATATATTTTCCCTTATTTTTGACTCTTTGTTCCCCACACCATTATCTTGGTATCATTGCTCATTCTATAATTTTATAAGCATTCTTATAGTCACTGTGTACCGTTACATTATACTCTCATGTCTTGTTCAGTAATTGTGGAGGCTTCCATACGGCGGGTCTTGGAGGATCTTGCCTGTTACCGGTATTCATTATATCCAGTCAGAAGAAGTCGGAAGTGTTTGGTCATTACAGGAGCCAACCGGGAGGATCCCCTTCTCTCTTTGACCACCTGGACAACTAATCTTAGGCAATGTCCTCTGAAGTCTACCATATGAGAGCCATCTTGAACTTCTGGCCTTTAAGTTCAGTGTTGGAAGACGCTGAAAAAGCGTATTGGAACGTTAGGTCGAACGTCGGTTCTCACAACCACAAAGACGCGACTCTATCCCGGAAACTAAGACAACCACCATTCATTATGTTCATGACAGTGTTGATTCGCACATGCGGTAAAAATAAGGAAGTAAGCGGGGCTTTCCGATGTCTTCAGTAAACTGTGGAGCATCTGCAGCCATCAACCATGTGGCTAGGTCACNGGAAGTAAGCGGGGCTTTCCGATGTCTTCAGTAAACTGTGGAGCATCTGCAGCCATCAACCATGTGGCTAGGTCACTGCACCGTTTTCCTGTCTTGAAGGACCCGCTGACTTCTTCTCCGTGATGATTTCACGCGCAGTTGGCCCCACAGCTGGTGGGGTCACGTCGGGCGGGGACGTCTGGTCTCGAAAGCCGGACCCCGCGACTATAAATACGAAGTGACAGCCGCACCCAGCGTCCTTGCCGGATCCCGGACGCTGGTCGGTTCGCACGCGGTCCATCCCGACCAGCCCGCCCGGCTATCGGCGCCAATAATAGACCTCCGGCCTCGCTGGCGCCGCCGCCGTTAATCTTGTGGTCGCGGGCGTATAACGGTGGGGGATCTGTTGCGCGAAGCGTTGCGGGTCGCGTCACTCCTGTAATTTTGCAAGGCTCACTCCAGTGCGGGCTGCAGCCTATTGACCCGGTTCATCGAAGCCAGCAACCGAGTTATGGCGCGTAACTGCCATCAACTGTAAAATACTGTCCCCAACGAGGCCGTGCTCTGTTATAGTTATAGAGATTGATAGTTTTGATTAGCGGAGAAGACGAGTCTCATGTGACCTTTGACAACCTGTGAAACCTTTTGTTCCTCCAGTAAATCCACATACTTATTATTACAATTTTTCAAAGTCTGCGAGTTTAGCCAGTTTCTTTTAGCAACGGAGGTCATGCTTAATAAAAGAGTTAATAAAATTTTCCTAATTTATTTACAGACAATTCATAAAATACTCTAGACTTAATTAACAGAATGAAACACTTGAAACCAGTTTTTATGAACCGTTTCCAAACACCTACTGAATTACTATTATGTGATATTTGACATTTTCAGTATTTATAATCAAGTATTTATCACTCGTCCATTTATTCCCACCTTGCTTCAGTCAGATATCAGCAGTATTGTATGCCCGAAACGTTCTGGAGCGCTTAGAGCGCTCCCGTGCACAACCCAACCGCATTCTACTCGTTGGACACCCTTCCCTCCGCAGCACTCGCTCACTATCTACCGTCGCAATCTCTCACGCCGTCTCTTAACTCTTTGCCGCAGTTCGCCAGATGGCTGTCACAGACTGCCGACCCTCCAGCTGCGATGGTATTTACAGTGGCAGGCGTCGTGGTCCAGAATCTTCTTCACATGTCGGGTTGCGCTGAGGGAGGAGATTTGCAGAAAGTTCACGCAATAATAGCCCGCCGCCGACAACTCCTCCAAAAGGGGTTTGAAAGGGGGAGGGGGGAGACGGTAACGTCAATTAGGACGGCTGATACTCAATCCCCGCACGCGCTCGGTGCAGGGTCTGCGCGTAACAATATTAATGATATGTTGGGATGTTATTAGTGATCGTTAGTCTTGGCTGTCACTGCAGTTACTTATTGTTAGACTAAGAAAATTAATATACTGCTGCTACTGATTTATATGGCGCTTCCGATGCAGAGGTTTCGTGTTTGAATCCGAATAAAGTATGAGAGTTTTTGTGTTTAGAAAAAATGAAGCGTTTTTCTCTCGCTGGCCATTATTAGCAGTCAATATAGCTAAAAAAAAACTATGTATGATTATGCCTTCCCGTGAAATACAACGAACTAAACTTCAAGAACTGATGAATGGGGATAGCTACATCTAACCTCCAGGCAGCGTCCAAATAAAGGCTCTTGGCCATTGCCCTTAATACCAACTATGCTTAATTTTTTATTTTGTCCTTTGGAGTTTATAATAGTAGTTAACAACATTTTGTCCTTCAAAAATTGTCGGATAGTTTGATATTGTAAATTGTGGCCTTCTTTTCACAGTTCATGAATTCAGTTGTAGGAATAGATTAAATAAAAATAAAAAAAACGTTTGCCGCTTGATCACAGTAGATTATTCAATTCGTTATTAAATTGTTATTTTACAGATATAGTATTAACGTTGAAAATTACGTATAATTTCGGTTGTAATGAGCAGACGACTGTATGGCCTGAGCGTGGAGGAAAAACTTACTGCTCTCTTCTTTATTCTCGCCTCACGCCTCGCAGGAGGGCCTGTTCTAAATAACTGAAAACTACTGGCAAGAATGTAGCAACTGTTATGAACAAAGATGTTAGGTTAAAAGAATTTACGTAAGCAATTTAAAGGTTGATTGTTGAAAATGAATTCATATATTTATAATATAGACCTAATTGTATTAAGCTGCATTCAATTTGTGACGACCAAGTGACTATGTGCGGATTGCGATATTAAAGTATCTAACGAACAATTTTGCTTTTACTGTACTAACAGTTTAGTATTATTTGTCATTCAGATGAAAGCTAGCAGATCTTTTCACACTTATCCTAATATTTATTTTTATCAGTGTTCATTTAATTTCAGTAAGTCGCATCGTCGTCATTCAGTTAATGTTGTGCATTTCTTATTTAAAGAGGTAAGTCTTTTCTCCCTTAAATCACCCTCTTCATTCACTGCAGATTATCTAACATTTGTACAGTTCCCGTAACTCGAACTCGGAGCTTAGGTACTGTGACATAGCCTGTAGTCTTCGGTAGCGCTGAGATAGGCCGTTTGTCTGTTGCCATAGTAATAAGTAAACAACCCGTTTTGATTTATAATCTACCCTTCTATTTCATCCATGCTTTTCTGGCAATCACCTTTTTTTTTNAAGTAAACAACCCGTTTTGATTTATAATCTACCCTTCTATTTCATCCATGCTTTTCTGGCAATCACCTTTTTTTTTCCATCTCGGTTAATATTTACAAGCCGGTAAGTTGACAAGTTAATGTGCTCGAACCGTTCTGTACATCCAACGTACTATGTTTTGAATGTGGCTGTCTCGTCAGATATCCATAGGCCTAATCGTTACACTGTCGATAATTTCTAGCCAAAAAAGAAAATTCCTCAGGATATTCGTTTTTGTTTGTGTCTTAATACTTGTTGAGTTCTCGCAGGGTCAAGTCGGTATTTTGAATTTATACGAAGTAGGAAAATATTTACCCTATTAGGAAAAACGTTATCCTACGTCAGGCTGTAAACATAGACATTATACATTGTTGGGAAATTTACTACGCTTTTGACTGTTTCGTGAATAAATGTAGGAAAACTACTATTGATGTGTGAAAAGGGAACGGCAAGTTGTGCTTTCCCACGTGTACACAACGGTGTGGTAAATTTGCGATTAGTTTCTTATAGTGTATACGTTATGATGAATCTAATTATATACTTATAAAAGTTTCGCTTTCACCTCTTTTTCTCCCCACATAGCATCGTTTAAGTATTCAGTGAAATATTTTTGTTTTGTTTTTAAGGCGTGTTGTCGAACATTTTTTTCTCTTTATTTCATTACTTTGTTCCAATCACAGATTTTTAAAATATAGCATTTTTAAGCGATTAAATCAGTGTATATGTTTCTTGTGTCGAAATCGTTCTTAAGTTTTTGCCTAACCTAATTCAGTTGTCGCCGCCAGACATTTCGATTCTTCGCATCGGCGATATTGCATTATAATGCCAAGAACAACACAGGACAAAGTTTCCTTTAAAAAAAAAATAGGTATGCTTATGCCTTCGGAAAAGTACAAGATTGTGCGCCTTTATTGAAAAAAGTTGAGGTTACTTTTTGATTTGAAACTGGACGTGGATTTTGTGTGTTGTAACGCATTGTGCAAAAGAGAAACCAACCGATATATATATTATCGGTAACTGTGCAGGTAACCAACTGAAATCTTCTTAACAGCTTGTTTTCGTATATGGTAGTTTTGGGCGTCCCCGTAGTACGCGAGTTTATAATGCTTTTTTTTTTTACAACGAGGGACGAATTTCTGCGAAGGCGTTATGCGGGCTCGCCTGCCTGGGAACCAGTGGTTATTTCCTGGTATAAAAAATTACGGCACGGGAACTTTGGAGTAATATAAGAACGTGACGCATAATTTTTTATGATGCCATAACACGAGAGGGTAGCAGACCAATCTTTGCACATAGAAGGTTGGACATTCGATACGCATGCCCTTGTCGCTCTTTGCGTTCATTGTTTCTGTGCCTCGCATATTAAAAAATACACTGAAGAGCAAAAAAAAAAAAAAACTGGTATAGGCGTGCGTATGCCAATAACAGAGGTATGGAACCAATCAGAGTAACGCGATGCGGTCGGCAGCTAGATCGGTTACTGCTGCTACAATGGCAGGTTATCAAGATTTAAGTGAGTTTGAACGTGGTGTTATAGTCGGCGCACGAGATATGGGACATAGCATCTCCGAGTTAGCGATAACATTTGGATGTTCTCGTACGACCATTTCACGAGTGTACC
>NQII01003024.1:225668-246135 GCA_002778355.1 Clitarchus hookeri | reverse complement strand
CTACACGATATTAGGCAGGTGTACCAGTTTTTTTTTGGCTCTTTAGTGTACCTCAAAGTAGATGGCTTCTGTATCGCTTCGCCCATTTTCACATAAATTTAACGACCTTCTTCAGGAACCGATGGAAAACTACCGAGTGGTTTTTCTCTATTACCAACACTGGCAATTTGTGCTTATGCTTGCAAAAAAAGTTTGCAGATCTGCTATGTACTATGCGACTGTAACTATGGCACAGCCGTCCCTCTCGATATTCTTAGAGAGGAATCATTCCATTTTAGTATAATTAAGAAAGGTAGTTCAAACATCGAAAACCGTTATTATTTTGTCAATACTATTTTATGATCCTGTAAAAACGTCAGTCGTAAAACCAATAATTTACATTCTCTAGTGCCATTTTTACCCCTTCAACTTTCCAGTCGCGGTATATCAGAACAGTATTTACGAAAACCTTGCTACGAGAGTATGTGATTCAGGGTTTGTATTTCGTGTATAGTTGAAAACCTGCAAAACAGGAAAATGTCTTAAGAATTTGAAAAAAGTCAGGGAAATGTTAGGGAATTTCGAACAAATGAGCTAAATTTCGGGGAATTCTGTGATATTCAAGCTATATTTGGCAGTTCTGTCATCAATCGTGCACCGCTACCAGAGTCGTATAAAGTTGTCTTCATGATTGTGGACAACATGCTTAGGCATTTTTATTTTCAATTTAAGTAGGGAGCAATTTTGTACGATCAGTCAGAGAAGTAAATTTTGTGTAAAAGTGTGTTATAATGCAAAGACGTCAATCGTTACAGAAAAAGAAATGTTAGCAAAAGGTCAGGGAAAAAAAAGATTATTTTTGTCTGGAAATCAGGGAAATGTCAGGGAATTTTCCAATGGAAAAAGGTGGCAACCCTAAAATACCATTTATAAGGAGAATAATAAAAAAGTTTATTTATATTGAGTGTGTTCGGGTATGCCTGGGTTTGTGATGAAACAGCAACGTAAATTTTCTCTTAGTTTCGGCAAGCGCATTTTTTTTTTCTGTTATGCCTCTAGCCTCGCTGGGTCTGCGATGGTTAGCGACGCGAGTCGCCGAAGATGACTCGGCCGGCTGCCCGGGGGGGTTGGAGAGTCACGCTCCAGAAGAGGGCGAACCAATTTCACCCTTGCTCTCCGGGGAGGTTCCCCGTTGTTTATGTGGCGTCACCACCCCTGCGCTCTCCCAGACGTTCTACCATTACGCCTCCCACGTGTGCTTGTTTTTTGGTGGGAACTGTGGGATGGTGAGGAGGGTTGCATCGTTACAACTCACGACGCTCCCCTCGTCGACTCCTTGGTACTTGGCCCACGCTTGTAAAAAAATGTTCTGGTAAACTCCTTAAACTGTAATTTTGGTTTTTAACCAGCATGTTGTATGGAAAAAATACCACATATCAGGCTGCAACTATAGGAATGTTGAGCATCGCTACTATAGTCTAAATTCACCCCATGTGTTTGGTTTATCACTGTATGTCGTGTATCACAAGCATTTTATAATTCTGTTAACATAAAATTATTTTATTTTTTGGTTAAATTAAACTTTTGTTTATATTTTATCTACCTAATATAATATTTAATTTGTAGTTAATACGAACAAAAACAGAAAAATAGGTATTTCGTTAATACGTAGTAAGTAATAGTTATCATGTAAAATAATATTGAACTGAGTGCGCACAATTACGGTGCGTTGTCCATTTTGTGTAATTTTGTAGACTCCAGTTAAGCTTTGTTTTGCGTGATGCGGAGTAATAGCCTAGAAGTATAACTTAAGCAAAGCTTCAGAGAAGTTGGAAGTAACCATGAATGGGCTATATACGCAATTGGGAAATTCCCTACGCATTTGACTTTTCTTGAGTAAGTGTGGCAGTGATACCATGGACGTATGATAAAATAATTTACCATTCGCGTTTTTTCTCTATACGTATTCACTGATACGGTAAATTTGCGAATTATTTCATAGAGTGCACGATGTCGCCGTCTAAAGCCTGATTCACATGTAAGCGGATCACACTAAAAGGGAAGAGCGAACAGAACCTACGAGTGTTCACATGTAAGTAGAGTTTCTGCATTACTGTTTTAGTATTTGGTTGAAAGCTCAGTGTACGGCCACGCTGGTTCGTTCGTTATCTTTAATAACTATGCGATGTACAGAAAACTAGACGCTGCGGTGTTTTTCTCTCTACGTTTGTAATTTCAATGTGGTACGAACTTAACTGAATTGTTTTTAAGTGTCTATAATTTAGTTTAATAGTACCAACAAATTTTATAGTGTAGTGCTACCTATCGGTTCATTTCGAAACTACATTTATTTGATAAATTTTTGAGAAAATTAAAGTCTCAATTCGCATATTTCTTTACAAATTCATACTATCATACATCAATATACCTTGATAATCTTTGAAATTATTATTATTAATTATGGGAAACAGTAGACCTCAAGGCATATAGGCGAAGTCTGCTTTTTCCGCGAGCAAAAATTTCTGCGTTAGCTCAACTTTTCGGCGTGGCTTCTACGGAAAACGATGACGGTTTCTGATTGGCTGTTCCAGTTTTCCGCTCTTCTCTGTTTGGCATGTTTGGTTTACATGTGAATGAGGCTTTACTGTTCAGTGAGTTTACGGGCACGTGAACCCTCCGAAGTGCTCTTGACGTACTTACATTAGTTGTACAGATTTCAAGGTTACGCTGGTGAGGGTGAAGGGATGATAGTCATTTTAGTGTAAATTTCCTTTCGTTCTTGCAGTCCTGCTGTGCGGGTCTATCTCTCCCAGCACCAACTGTTAAGACTAAAATTCCATTCTGGTTTGGAATGAGATAATAAAAGCATTGTGTTGCCAATGGTTTATTTGAAGTACAAAGTAAATTACAATATAAGTCATTTTCATAGAGTGGTCACGACATACGACGTGATTCTTTAAGTCTTGAGCTCGATTCTTCGGCTAGGTGGTGGAGTTAACAGACGGAAAACGAATTCCTTCCCAAGTTCATGATTGATGTCGCTTCACCTTCATTCGGCGAAAGGCAGTGAGGGATCGCCGTATGTGTCAACCTGGATAGTCTGCTAGCGCCGTGTTCCTTCGCCATGATTTTTCTTGTGAATGAATCCTACTTTCAGCTGAACATCTATGGCAAGGCATTGTGCGACTTTCCCAACTATATCTGAAAGGGTGTTCCGAGGAGGCGCGCGACATCATCGCAGCCGGTTTTTTCATCGATGCCATCGTCGACGCAGAGGTACGACAAGCGGTACGTCTGGCTGCACCCCACAACATTCAGGACACCTTGGCCCGAGCACTGGAGGTGGAGTCAGCAAGACAGGAGCCGCACCCCGACGTCCAGTACGCGCAGTGACGCTGAACAGACGAAGACAGGATAACGAAGACACTGGAGGAGTTGCAGTTGGATTTGAGAGACATCGCTTCAAGAGTTCATGCTACAGAGCTTCGCCACTCCCCACACAAACGGAGGGAGTGTTGGTCATGTGGACAGCAGGGGCACCTGAGAGCCTATTGCCCACAACATCAGCAGTAGAAACAGAAGAAGCATCGAGATGAGCAAATAGCTTGTATGAGCACATGCAAGCACTTACGTGAAGATATTTGTTAGCTTCGTGCATATATCCAACAACTAAGACACCGCATCAACGAGCTGATGCTGCAAGCTGCATACCTCACAAAGTAGTCGGAAAATGCACACGATGACCTGCGAGAGTTGTCCAGACGCCCTGCGCACACTGTGCCACATAGCAGTGAAAGGAGCCCATGGCATGGAGCGAGTGATGTGATGGCCCCCCTCAGTAGTGGCTCTGAGGATAATGGTCCCACGGAGGAAGTGCCTTGGGGGACAAATAATTCGTTACATGAGCTCGATAATGGGAGCGAGGCAGTTGGCAAGAGCTACCAGTGCTTCAGGGTATATCGGACGAGGATCCAGCCACAACCTGCAGCATCCACCACAAGTGCCAGCACTTTTCTGATTGGTAGACATGAACTAAGGAGAGACACAAGGGTAAATTCTGTAATTGCTTCATCTTTTAAAACGGGTAATGAAGGGGGTATTCCTTCTGTAATGCACGAACGACCATGTAGTGACAGGATGAAGACCCAGTATAAGGGGAGAATGTCGGGCGATGTACTTCAAGGACAACTGGTGTGACTGTATAACCCACAGAAACGAAAATGGTACTGTAATCTACAAAAGTGTTGGGAAGGCCCCTACAGGATTCTGAAGGAGATCAATGATGTGGTCTTTCGGATTTGTTGACAAGGCTCTCGGGCGTGGCCAAAAGTGGCCCACATAGACCTACTGGCGCCCTACGAAGGTCTTGATGCTGCAAAGTCTGGTGGGGACGAACATACTTGAGGAGGGGGCAGTGTTACGCGCTCGCTGCTTTGTCCCGCGCGAGCGAGTGGAAGTGAAGGACAGAGTAGTTGGATGATTTATTGACGCGCGCGCTCTATCAGTTGCAACACCGGAGACGCAGCAGCTTTTAACATAGGAATGTTTACAAAGCGTGCTGGTTAAGCCTATCAGGACGCCTGCCGCGCCTGACCTTGGGTATAGGGTGTCTTTGCGACATCTGAAGAATGCTCTGGATTACTGACGTCGTTGCTCTCAGCTGGATTCGGGGTGCTGCGAACCTTCCAGGTCAAGGCCAGTGGCTATAAAAAGTGTGTCGGGCCTCCGAGCCGGGAGTTGTTGAATGGATGAGTTTCAGAGCTAGATGACTAGCGAGAAGAGAAGCGCGCGGCGAGAGAAATGACCAGCGGGAGGAAAATCTGCGACTGCGAACATCAGAGCAGCGAAGAGTACGATTGCAGGCTAAACTATTGTGCTGGATGCGTGAGTGAAAGACGTTACAAATGATGGCAATATATAGACTGAACGTGTGTTAATGATGAGTATGAGATAATTGACAATAACCAAAAAGAGACTTAAAGAAGGACGTTAATTAGAGTTGAAATATACATTTAATATTGCTCTCACTGTGAAATAAAAAGTGTAATAGTGGAGACAGATAACTTAATGCTGGAAATAATAGCTGTGTGAATAAATTAAAATTAAAATTTAGTTATTTTTTTAATTAAGACATCCGTTCCTCTCGAGCTCAGATACGCCCCGCGGGCGTCCTTGTAACAGTATTATTGCAACGGTTTGATAAAAGAANCAGGCGTCCTTGTAACAGTATTATTGCAACGGTTTGATAAAAGAAAGACTTATCAGCACACTTTTCATCGGAAGGTAAGTTACTACACTGTGAACCATCGTCCAGGTAAAAGTGGACTGTAGACCTCATTTATTGCGTCACCTTAGATCACGTGATAAGAAACGATGTAATCAGTGTTCTTCGGAAACCATACAGAACTCTACCGTGTGTGTGTTTATACATAGAGTTAGTGGTGATAACCCCTATTAAACATTTTAAAATATTTATTTTAAAATAGTGGCGGTTGTCTGGCAATATCATATGTTCGTTAATACTGGAAATAAGTTTGATAATTGAAAAGTATAAGGTTTTTCCGTGAAGTTAACAAGAACTCCAAACGGTTGCATTACAGTATTCCATATCGCTTCAGACGCAGTGTTTTTCAGGACTGCCATTCAGTGTGCCGCAGGCCACCATTTGCCAAATGGTCACCTATCTGGACAATAGCCATTTATAATGTTGCCGTGCCCACTGTTGTTGTTTTATTAAGTGTTTTCTACAGCATATAAACTTTTAAATCGTGTATTGTAGATGTGATATTTTTTCGCAACTCTATTTGTACGCTCTCGATGTCCAAGGCGAAGATTATTTGCCACTTTCCGTTTTCCTCAGCTACAGGTACTAGGTTTAGTCGTGTGAGTCTACTCCTACACTGGCCGCGGATATCTCCAGACACCACCGTCAGCAGACACACCGAAAAAAACAACTGTACACTCTACTTGGTGAACTCCTACACTGGATGCGTGTTCAGATACAGCAATGCCAGGCAAAGGCGGAAAGGGATGTTTGTGTGTATCCAGAACAAGAGATAGTGTTTCTAACCAAACGAATGCTCCCGATAGGTTAGGTTCGGTCGTGTTATGGTGGGTGATGGTTAGGTTTCGTCGTGTATGGTAAGCGAGGGCTAGGTTTCGTCGTGTTATGGTGAACGAGGGCTGGGTTTCGTCGTGTTACATACAGTAGGCGAGGGTTAGGTTTCGTCGTGTTACATACAGTAGGCGAGGGTTAGGTTTNCTCAGTAGTGGCTCTGAGGATAGTGGTCCCACGGAGGAAGTACCTCGGGGGACAAATAATTCGTTACATGAGCTCGAGAATGGGAGTGAGGAAGTTGGCAAGAGCTACCAGTGCTTCAGGGTACTTCTGACGAGGATCCAGCCACAACCTGCAGCATCCACCACAAGTACCAGCACTTTTCTGATTAGTAGACATGGACTAAGGGGATACGTAAGGTTAAATTCTGTAATAGCTTCATCTTTTAAAACTAGTAATGAAGGGGTTAGTCCTTCTGTAATACACAAACGACCATATAGTGACAGGATGAAGACCCACTATGAGGGGAGAATGTCGGGTGATGTACTTCAAGGACAACTGGTGTGACTGTATAACCCACAGAGACGAAAATGGTACTCGAATCTACAAAAGTGTTGGGAAGGCCCCTACAGGATTCTGAAGAAGAACAATGATGTGGTCTTTCGGATTTGTCGACAAGGCTCTCGGGCGTTGCCAAACGTTGCCCACATTAACCGACTGGCGTCCTACGAAGGTCTTGATGCTGCAGAGTCTTGTGGGGACGAACAGACTTGAGGAGGGGGCAGTGTTACGCGCTCGCTGCTTTGTCCCGTGCGAACGAGTGGAAGTGAAGGACAAAGTAGTTGGATGATTTATTGACGCGCGCGCGCTATCAGTTGCAACCGGAGACGCAGCAGCTTTTGACAAAGGAATGTTTACAAAGCGTGCTGGTTAAGCCTATCAGGACGCCTGCCGCCACTGACCTTGGGTATCGGGTGTCTTTGCGACATCTGAAGAATGCTCTGGATTACTGACCTCGTTGCTNTCAGTTGCAACCGGAGACGCAGCAGCTTTTGACAAAGGAATGTTTACAAAGTGTGCCGGTTAAGCCTATCAGGACGCCTGCCGCCACTGACCTTGGGTATCGGGTGTCTTTGCGACATCTGAAGAATGCTCTGGATTACTGACCTCGTTGCTCTCAGCTAGATTTGGGGTGCTGCGGACCTTCCAGGTCAAGGCCAGCGGCTATAAAAAGTGTGTCAGGCCTCCGAGCCGGGAGTTGTTGAATGGATGAGTTTCAGAGCTAGATGACTAGCAAACATCAGAGCAATGAAGAGTACGATTGCAGGCTGGACTATTGGGCTGGATGCGTGAGTGAAAGACGTTACAAATTATGGCAATAGATAGACTGAACGTGTGTTAATGATGAGTATGAGATAATTGACATTAACTAGAGAGAGACTTAAAGAAGGACGTTAATTAGAGTTGAAATAGACATTAAATATTGCGCTCATTTTGAAATAAAAAGTGTAATAGTGGAGACAGATAACTTAATGCTGGAAATAATAGCTGTGTGAATAAATTAAAATTAAAAATTAGTTATTTTTTTTTATCAAGACCTCCGTTCCTCTCGAACTCAGATACGCCCCGCAGGCGTCCTTGTAACAGTATTATTGCAACGGTTTGATAAAAGATAGACTTATCAGCACACTTTTCATCGGAAGGTAAGTTACTACACTGTGAACCATCGTCCAGGTAAAAGTGGACTGTATGCCTCATTTAGTGCGTCACCTTAGATCACGTGATAAGAAATGATGTAAGCAGTGTTCTTTGGAAACCATACAGAATAGGTGTTCTACATTATTCTAGCGTGTGTGTGTTTATACGAAGAGTTGGTAGTGATAACCCCCATTAAACATTTTTAAATATTGATTTTAAATAGTGGCGGTTGTCTGGCTATATCATATGTTCGTAAATACTGGAAATAAGTTTTATAATTGAAAAGTATAAGGTTTTTCCGTGAAGTTAACAAGAACTCCAGACGGTTGCATTACAGTATTCCATATCGCTTTAGACGCAGTGTTTTTTCAGGACTGCCATTCCGTGTGGCGCAGACCACCATTTGCCAAATGGTCACCTGTCTGAACAATAGCCATTTATAATGTTGCCGTGCCTACTTTTGTAGTTTTTTTAAGTGTTTTCGACAGCATGTAAACTTTTAAATCGTGTATTGTAGATGTGATATTTTTTCGCAACTCTATTTGTACGCTCTCGATGTCCAAGGCGAAGATTATTTGCCACTTTCCGTTTTACTCTTCTACAGGTACTAGGTTTAGTCGTGTGAGTCTACTCCTACACTGGCCGCAGATATCTCCAGACACCACCGCCAGCAGACACACCAAAAAAACCAACTGTACAGTCTACTTGGTGAACTCCTACACTGGATGCGTGTTCAGATACAGCAATGCCAGGCAAAGGCGGAAAGGGACGTTTGTGTGTATCCAGAACAAGAGATAGTGTTTCTAACCGGACGACGCGACGGCTCCCGACAGGTTAGGTTTCCTCGTGTTACGGTGGGCGAGGATTAGATTTCGTCGTGTTACGGTGGGGGAGGGTTTGGTTCCGTCGTGTTATGGAGGGCAAGGGTTAGGTTTCGTCGTATTATGGTGGGAGAGGTTTAAATCTCGTCGTTTTACGGAGCGCGAGGGTTAGATTTCGTCGTGTTATGGTGGGTGATGGTTAGGTTTCGTCGTGTTATGGTTGGTGAGGGTTAGGTTTCGTAGTTTTACTGAGCGCGAGGGTTAGGTTTCGTCGCGTTATGGTGAGTGATGGTTAGGTTTCGTCGTGTTATGGTGGACGAGGGCTGGGTTTCGTCGTGTTACATACAGTAGGCGAGGGTTAAGTTTCGCCGCGTTACGGTGAACGGAGTGTGCTTAGCCGGCCACCCCACAGAAGCGGGCAACGCGAGCGGCCCAGCCGGGGTATCGGGACGTAAGCTAACAGCCCGACGCGGGCCGACTGCCGAGCGGCGCCCATCGTCTTATTGGCCTCGGAAATAGATCGCGTTCCCCCGCCTAGCGGGCGCGGAGCTCTGGCGAGATTAATTAGTGCTGCTTTCCTCCGCCAGGCACTGCAACAACAGCAGGAAGGTTTTATGGATGCACTGTAGTTGAAAATTTGTTTCAGATCTTCGGCAGTAAAATGAGAGAAATTTCTGGTGAAAGTACAATTACTATGCGTACCCGATGTATTCAAAAATTATTTGAAATGCAGGTGATGTATGCATCGCAACTAGTGACTGATGTGTACATTGAATTAATGAAGTAACGGTTTCCTTATTTTGAAATATTTTGAGGAAGTTTTAGACCCTCATTCACGAGGTTTCGTGTGTATCGGTAAAATATGTTCTACTTGCCGCCAGACAGGTTATACAAGTAGTGCATGACGAATGCATCAGACTTTTTTGTATTTCAAATACCTTAAGCCATGGTATTTAAAAATGGGGCGTTCCCAATTTTGGGGGTATTCAACCTTTTTTTTTTCTAGAATCAGGTACCTGTCTTAGACCACATTTACTCTACCAAAAGTTCATAAGTGAAAACATAAAATGTTCTGAATTGATGTTCTTGTCGTTCTCAACGGGGCAGCGGTGGCGTAGTGGCCAGGGCGCTCGCCTTCCACCACGGCGATCCGGGTTCGATCCCCGGCGGGTTCACTCCCGGATTTTCGCATGTGGGAATCGTGCTGGACGATGCCGCTTGCCGGCGGTTTTCTCGGGGTACTCCCGCTTCCCCCGTCCTTGCATTCCAACGCCGCTCCATTCTAGGGTTTCATTTCTGTTATGCCCGGGTATGACGGTCACCTACGGGTCCCAGCTGGAAATACCGTCACTCTGAGGGGGTGCACTCCCTACACGCCATTTATTTATTTATTTTATTTGTCTTTCTCAACACCACAAGATTGTTTTCATAACTCACAATAGTGAGTTTAACTATTTGAACTTGTGAAATAAAAAATAAAACAATTAGCGGTAAAGTGTGTGTACCAAAATGAACCTTTACTACCCGTGCTTCCATATGCCGCCGAAAGCCTGTATTCATTGTAACCATTCTGCAGAGTGACAGACGTGTTCTTCATACCAAACATTCGACGTAAGATAATTCCTTATAATTGTATTGTGGCATGATAAATCTTTTTATTTTCCTGCCATATTTCAATACGGAGGATTCGTCTGAATGTCTGGGGTTTATAAACTGTATCCCGAGAGCAGAACAAGCCATACATTATGGGCTATGTAGGTAATAAGTAATATTTTAATTAAATGTTTGTATAGTTGCCTTTTTCCTACAACAATACTTAAAGACTATGGCATCAGGGTTGGTGCTTATAAATTCAATTGGAGAATATAACCAGGTATTTTCCTGCTAACGTTTCACGCAGTGAAATTACGTAAAATTAAAGACATAAATGTGAGAAGAATCTTTTTTTCAGAACCACTTTTGTGGCTGGATCATTTGACTTGTTACACGTCTTATCTGTCTGCCCGCGAATCACGAACGATCAGTATATGATAAATGTAATTCTGATTGGCTCTCTCATGTAGCAGTGAGTCTTCACACAAGACAGGCGGCCAATAGCCGAAGGAAGGCTGCACGTATGCATGTAGGATGTTGAANGTAGCAGTGAGTCTTCACACAAGACAGGCGGCCAATAGCCGAAGGAAGGCTGCACGTATGCATGTAGGATGTTGAAGCCTATCCTCCGCGGGAATCTTTTCGTGAAAAACAGGAGGCTATTCACGGTAAAGTGAGCACTTTTTAAGGCTCTTCCAGCCGGCATGATAACAAAAAAATCATGTCTTATTGTGGCCTCAGACGTTAATTTTTTGGGGACTATAAGATGTACACTCTGTGTTTATTAGTCACGTGGAAATTTTTATAATATCAGTTGGCTAAAGGATATAAATTATCTAAACGGAACTTTTAAGTACGGCCTTAACAAGTGCTCACTTTACTGTTAACAGCATATAAATAAAGAATCTTGCTTATCTCTCGCCTGTGAAGTCACTCAAATATATGACAGCGCTGTCGGAATTCTCAGTACTTAACTTGGCAAGTAGAATAAATAGCTTATTTTCTGATAGTGCTCGTAAAAACATTTTTATTGTTCTTGACTCTGTCTTCGTGTTTAGTGGTTAATTCTTTCAGATGNTTCTTGACTCTGTCTTCGTTTTTAGTGGTTAATTCTTTCAGATCCACATTAATTCATAGTTTCAAATTTTGCAAACACACACATGTCATTCTGCACCATGCACCGTGTACTTTTTCAACTGTGTGCATGCTTTGTTACCACGACCTATGAATGGACTACGTGATTGGTGCCCGACGAAAATGGCGTGTATCAGTAGCAAACTGCAGCTGCAATGAATGTCTGCAAACTAATTAAGCCATATTGTACATATTGAACACTGAGCCTTGACGTGTACAGTGCCGTTCATGTATTATCTTCTTGTGCAACATGCATACGATCGTGGACACTGCAACATAATGGGTTCGTAAAGTTTCGGCCATAACATTTTTTTTATGGACTTGTCTAGGTTGTCATGTTATTTTTCTTCGCCATAGCTCACAAGGATTTCAAATAAATTAAAAATAACCTGCCCGCATTATCAGGACGAGTGTGAGTAGAGGAAAGTATAAGAACTAGCATATACGAGTACTTGAGAAGTCTAGTTCATTCACGGTTACTTCCAAATTTTTTTTTTATCTCTGTTAAAGTTCTACTTTCAGGCTATTGCTCCGCTTCATGCAAACAAAACTTAATCGAGTCTAGAAATTTACATCAAAGGGAAAACGCACCGCACTTGTGCGTTTTCAGTTAAATAACATTTTGCATGAGAATTATTTCTCGCTAGGCATTACCAACAAACTTATTTCCTCTCCGTTTTTATTAATATATTAATTACAAATTAAATATTATAGTTTACAGATAAAATGTGAGTTAAAGTTCGATTTAATGAAATGAGATCCGTTCATTTTAAAATAAGTATAAAACGAATGTTTTACATGAAACATTTTGGAAACAACCAAACTCGCATACATAGGATGATTTCTCAAAAATCGGATTCAAAAAGTGTGAAGAAACCGCCACTAGACTATACGTAGACTTACTTACTGTAGGAACACACATTGAGTTGCTGGTGGCCACTCACTGTAATTGTCACGTGCAATTCTTTCCACCACCGATCTCAGCAACTGTCTTGCTCGACAACACACGGTTTATGTGTGGCTGTACATTTCTGTCGTAGTGTCCTTCTCCATCCCTCCTTCCTCTTTTCTTCCGCCCTTTCCCGTTCCCTTTCGTTTCCAATTTGAGTGCTCCATTTCTTCCGCCACGCTTTATTTCCAAGGCTCCCCAGGAAATGTTTCCACCCGTCCTGTTACCGCTCCTCTCATTGCGAGCCTGGAAAGACTTTGACGTGCCCATGGGCATTTAGTGTAAGAAATGGCCCGTACATCGAACTGTCGTGCTAGTAACNTTTATAAAAATATATTGTCAATAAATCATGGCAGTGCATGTACATTGACCGGATGAATAGCTTAAAAAAAAAAAAACTCTGAAACGTATACGCCAGCGATTTTAAATAATAGGCAACATGTACATGTTATAAATCGATACCTCAGTACAACAGTTTTACGACTCACGAAATCTGATTTTTTTTTAACTAATTGTCGTACAGTAGCAAATACATAAATATATGTTACATGTTACTACCTAACTACTGGTGATTATACTTTTACGTTGGATAATGCAGTATAAAAAAGCACTGGAGTACGGCATTTTGTTAATACAACACTGTTCCTCCTGCAAAAACCTCATGTTTCGAGTGGTAACGCTATTGTACGGAGGTATCGCAATATGGTTGAAATTGGCAGGGGTGCGTTGTGATACACGTACTAACGTAAACATGCGTAGTTTATTCACAAACGTAGGTGTCGAGGATGTAATTGTCCATTAAAATTAGTAATTTATGTGGCGATTATCATGTGACCGTGAAGCGCTTTCTCATTGGCCTGGCGTCACTACACAGACACGGCCCGCGCCGGCACATGGCGAGATATAGGCTGCTGGTGTTAAGTTGTTAGCTTTTGCTAGAAAAAGTGNCAGACACGGCCCGCGCCGGCACATGGCGAGATATAGGCTGCTGGTGTTAAGTTGTTAGCTTTTGCTAGAAAAAGTGACAGGCGATTTCATAAAAGTACACACTGATAACCAACCATGTGTTGATTTTGTTATGGCACTCAGCTATTTAAACTGCAGTGACTTTGCTGGAGTAGAAATNCTGATAACCAACCATGTGTTGATTTTGTTATGGCACTCAGCTATTTAAACTGCAGTGACTTTGCTGGAGTAGAAATGAAAGTGGTTTTATTTACAAAGTTGCATAATCGAAGCTGTGATCCTAAAACCAACGGTAGTTGTAGGCAACTCTTCATCTACAGTTATGGACAAAAGTATTCGTTCAGAGAGAATGGTAAGCGAAATATCAATATTCTATCTACAATGGAAATAATTAACAAGTTATTGTCTGCAGAGGTCTCAGGAATAGATAAACGCAACCTTCTGATTGTAGAAAAGGAATGTATTTTATACAGATAACGGAAATAATACACGAAGTCTCCTTGAGGGACATTTCTTGCGTGGACATAAATATTCGTCCATTCCCTGACTAGTACAAAACAAAACCGTTAATATTGATCTCAATACATTGTTTGCCTATCCTTCCTGTTTATTATTGCTGTAAGCCTTTTTGCCATGGAATGCACAAGGTTCCGTGTAATGTCCGAACCAATATTGTTCCATTATTTATGAAGTAACACTTTCAGTTGTGGTTTACTGGTGATTTGGTGGTTTCCCAGCCTTCTTCTCCAACGCAGTCCACAGATATTCTCTCGGATTAACATCTGGTGACTGAGGAGGTGTTTTCAAAGTATGTGGAGTGTTGTAAAGCAGCCATAGACGTACAATTTTCGCCTTATGCTTGGGGTCATTGTCGTATTGACAGTAAAAATAATTTGCAATGCCTAGTTTTTCTGCGCTCTTCCTTAAATTGTCTTTGAGTATTTGAAGATACATGAATCTGTCCATATTCCCTTCGATGAACACCAGTTCCCCCACTCCTGAGGCCGACATGCACCCCAAATCATGACCCCACCATCTACATGTTTAACTGTGGTCTACAAGTTATTTTGTTCAAACTCAGTGTTTGGTTTGCGCCACACCAACATTCTACCATCATTGCTATAAATATTGAAATTACTTTCATCCGAAAATAATATTTTTTCCCAGAATTTAGTATCTTCTGCACATACTCTTTCGCAAACTGCAGCCGTTTATCCCTGTTCATCTTATAAATGTAGGACTTTTTTCGTGGGATCCAAGCATGGTACCAGTACACGATATTAGGCAGGTGTACCAGTTTTTTTGGCTCTTCAGTGTATAACGCGATATGATACGGTCTATTATTCTCCTTAATATATTTTTACTTTTATTTTCACACATCCACTTTTCATTTATTTAAGTTGTTCATTGATATCGGAATTGTGTAAAACTTTCTCAAGTAATACACATTTTATGTACACGTGAGGTGCACTGAATAGTCACCATGTTACTAAGTACATAATGCTGCAATTTGCGGAGTAATTGACGTACCTGATGTGGTGGTTGAGACAGCAAACCGGTTTGGCTTCCTCCCTTACGTTAGGGATGTTGAAAAAATATCGATATACCGAAATTATATAAATCGTCTATATATTTATACGATATTTGATCGAAATCAGTATCTTTTTCCAGGTATCGGAAATCAATATTTTTAAAATGCTCTTTCAATAAGCTCTGTTTTGAATATAAAAACTAAATTAAAAAAATTACTCTTTTTACTTTAGCAACATGCATTAAAAACAGTCCTCACATCTTTCTGTAATGCTTCGTGTCCAAAATATATACTATTCCAAGCAATTTTTCTTTCGATGTATCGTTTCGTAAAACGATACTCCTATAAATAACCAATATAATTATTATCGATAATTTTTTCCCGATATCAACATCCATACCTTACGTGAGTGTGCCGCCGTAGCGCTAGCTTCAGGACCTCCGAGGGCCGTGGCACGAGAGTCCAGTGACGTAGCCAGAAATCTCTAAAAAATAAAGGGGAGAGTGTTTACACTGACTGAAGTGAGAGGAGGGAGGTTGCACCCGAGTTAGCGGTGAGGACATACGTTTTAATTTGTTTAATTTGGACAAATATCAAGAGAAAATACTTCACAATATAATGCAATGCTTCATAGTTTACAGCAATTACATATTTTTACCAACATTAAAGGCTTATTTATATTTTTAATACTAATTTGTAACAACCTTAACGTCAAAGGGTGGGTTACAACTTCCTAATCCCCTCCTCCCGCCCACGCCTGGGCACGGCATCTAAGATTGGTGCAGCAGTATGAATGGGTGTAAAGGCTGTTCACGATAAAGTGAGCATTCTTGAAATTAACCTTTGAAAAATATCACTGCTCCTACTTGCATATAGTTTAACGGGCGCACTAAGTGGAATGCGCCCGGTAAAGTTAGTAACGATGGAGAGAAAGTAATTCCATATCTTAACTTTGAATTAAACGCGTCAGCCAAGGATTTGTGAAAACCGAAATGATTTATTTGACTTTCCGTTTATTAATGCATCACAGTGTAAGAATTAGCAAATTTGTTTAATATTCACATTTCTAATCATTTCAGCTTCACTTGACTAATACATGGATAAAGTGATCAGACCCTTGGCAATATTAATGTCGCGTATAGCGAAAGAGTACACAATGTTCATACACGTATACCTTGAGCAGGGCTTTCAAAAGCGCTGAGTTTACAGTGAACAGTCTATATTTGTAGTGTTGACACTACATTTCCAGCAGGCAGGCGAAGCGACATTCCATGAGGTGAGGCGAGGTGACACACATGGTTATCTAACAGCGCTCCAAGAATCTTCAGCAGCCGGCTGAAGGCGCGAGAACCAGGCAGGAATAAGGAAATGACGTGGGCAAGTAGAAATTGATCAGAGCGGGAGATGTCCTCGTCAAGCCGGGAGGCTTTTCCTTTCCGTTGGACGCAGATGACGTCACCAATCCCTTAGAAACTTGCTGTAAGAAATACACTGTAAACGGGCAAAGAGAAGTCACCCACAGAGCGAAAGAAAAATGTAAATTCGAATGCAGGACAGCTAACGAAAAAACTTTTTTTTTAAATGCAGTTTTGCGGTTCAGTATAATGACGAAATTCGAAGAACATAACTCTTTTAGCACGAAGAGAACATTTGAAATTTTAATTTAGTTTGCTAGTGGTAATTAATTACCTGAAGTGCAACGCACGCAGCATAACTACAAGATAGTATTTCAGCCATTAAATGGTAAATTACTCCAGACATACACCATTGCCGAGTTACGTCGCCAAGGAAAAACAGAGGATGACTTTAAAAACATATAAAAAAACAAGCCAAAACTGGCTGTTGTCAACAGTGATTGTAATATAAGCTCGTTTGTGCTTTCTCGCGCTTGCTGACTTGTGTAGTCCATGAAACTATAGAAAATAGCACCAGGGCTGCCAGCAATGTATTTTAGACTATACAACTTGGATCCTAAAATGATACAAAATTTGGTAAAACAGCTAAATAGAAGTAATAGCCACAAGTAAAATACAAATTAGACTTTTTTATAACCTAAACACCAGTGGCTAACGTCTCGGTTATAACCAACATTGACCAGTAACACTGCGATAGCACTCACTAAAATACTAATTACACGATGCAAGTTACGAATCTCAGAGATGTGGCATTTTATAGCATTAACACACACGATTACACGTTCTCACACTCATCACTCACGACCCAATTGTCAGTAGAACTGTTTTTGACACACGTTCCCTATACATTACATGAGTAAATTACTGAAAGTTGATTATTTGTGTAATATTATACAGTACTTTATATAATAACGTTACAAAGGACATCCAAATTGTTACGATTTCGTATTAAACTATACAATCCGGCAGCCCTGCATAGCATACGTATCGCAGTAGGGCAGTGACAGTGAAGAGATTTGGGCGGCTCTTAATAGCAAAGTCTCGAGAGCCAATGAGGGTGATTGAGGTGAGTAAGGAGCGACGCCGGAATGAAAGGGTGGGGAAACGGGAGAGCCCCGAGAAAACCCGCCGACCGACGGTATCTTCCGGCACAATCCGCACATGCGAAAATCCGGTGACCCGGCCGGGTATTGAACCCGGTTCTCCTTAGTGGGAGACGAGCAGGCTACCCGCTCAGCCCCTGCGACCCCCGCAGTAGGGTGCGCCACCGTCTCGGCGGTGGAGTAGGCGTTCATCTTTACTCTTGTCATAAAAAATGACTACAATACAGTCTTTGCAGTATATAGCATTGGATATCCGAGTTGGGAATGGAATTGCCCGGTTTGCCGTCTGTTTCCGACCGTTTTGTTACTAAATTCCTGAACGTAATGCACAGTAATGGTTCATCCTGCACGTTTTTTTTCCCCCCGGAAGAAGAACTTTTCCTGTGCCACAGAAATTCACGCTGTCCCTGAAATAGGAAGTGGTGACGGATATATCTGTGTCCAGGATGCATCCGCGACTAATGCTAAGTAGTCCTGCCACGGGAAGGGTTTCCGTGTGTGTATTTTTGGTTTATCTTGGCGGCCCCCATCCCAGCAGCCGAGCTGTCTGGATGCTGTCGAGGTCGGTATGTCATTCTGAAGGATGTGGAGTCCCTACCACCGGGACAGTAGGCTCGTTTATCTCACGCACGTGGAGGTGAGTGAGTTATCTTACAACGAGGCTCTCGGCCTTCAAAGAAAATAATCACCGGCCGGACTGACGCACACTCTTCCGTCTTCGTGCGCGTGCGTTTTATTGTACTATTATTATTATTTTTTTATTTTTTTGGCCGTTCTCTCCTGGGGAATATGAGTGACACCTGACAGATTGCTTTACTGTGGCGTTTTATTTCTAAACAAATGAGTTTGTGAAAAGAAACCATTTCGTTTGCGTGAAACTGGCAACTGTTTTTTTACTAGAGTTTATATCTGATGATAAATTAAAATCATTCACTTAAAAAGTGTAGTGTTGATCGAAAAGTAGGCACAATACTAAGGCATTGCAATAAAATGTAAATAATTTAGTGCAATGTGTAGGAATTGTTATACGCTACCCATAGTTAATTGAACACTTTTGAAAGTCCTGCTTATGATACACTTTTTTTTTTATTTTGTAGCCTTATGTAAAATTTTGCCTGGTGTAAAATTAACATGGCCATGGCCATTCTCAGTTTATTCATGTGTCATCCAAGTGAAACTGTGTAGTAGGAAAGTAAATATATTAATAATTTGCAAATCCCTGCGCTTATGTGTATAAAAGAAACCCTGATTTTAACCAGCCATAAATTTAAACATTACACACTAAATATAAAGTCGAGTCGTATACAACGTGTTTCCGAACAACACCGACAAGCTCCGGAAGGTTATTCCTGACGACAAAATAAGGCGAAAATGTCTGGACCACTTTTTTCCTAAAGCAATTGTGAAGGGAGCTACACGTCCCTAAATTCCACGATTTTGAATGTAATTGAGTTTAAAATATCAGGAACTACTCACGATAAAGCAACAAATCGGTGACTAGTGTTTTGTAGAAAAGAAATCTTACAACTGTGAAATTTGCGGTTGGTAATATAATCCCCCGTCATCATGGAAATGAAGGTTACCACCTTGTTTTTGCACAGAAAATGTGAACAGTAAGCTGTAGGCGATTTGTTGAGATGACTTAAGAATCAGCACATCTTAACCAACAGATATGGTCGTCTTGTCGGAACACTCTCAGATGAACCGTTTTTGCGAAATCCTTTCGGAAAGTAGGTATGCAAAATATAAGAGTTAGTGGCCTGCGAAATTGGCAACACGCTTCACGGGAGCGGTGTATCACCATTTGGCATTTGACTTCACGATGCAATGATTCTTAAGTCATGTCAACAGATCGCTTACAGCTTACTGTTCACATTTTTCGTGCTAAAACAGGGTAGCAACCCCTATTTTCATGATGACGGGTGATAATATTACCAACCGCATTTTCACAGGTGTAAGATCTCCGTTCTACAAAACACTATTCACCGATTTGTTGCATAATCGTGAGTACTTCCTGGTATTTTTAANATTTTTCGTGCTAAAACAGGGTAGCAACCCCTATTTTCATGATGACGGGTGATAATATTACCAACCGCATTTTCACAAGTGTAAGATCTCCGTTCGACACGTCACACAATTACATTAAAAACCGTGGAGTTTAGGGGAAAAGTGGTACAGACATTTTCGTCTTATTTTGTCGTCAGGAATAACTTGCCGGAGTTTGTCGGTGTTGTTCGGAAACATGTTGTATAATCTATTCGCTGTTTCTTCACACTTTTTGAATCAAACCTGTGAAAAATCACCCCATGTAACGTGTTTGGTTGTTTCCTAAATGTGTCTTGTATTACAAGCGTTTCATACTTCTACCAACATAAAAGTATCTTATGTTTTGTTAAATTGATCTTTTATTCGTAATTCATGTATAAATTGTAATATCTCATTTATAATTAATATAAATAAAAACAGGGAGAAAATAAGCGTGTTGGTAATGCGTAGCAAAAAATAGTTCTTATGCAGAATATTATGTAACAGAGTGCACACGAATGCTTTGCGTTGTCCTTTTGGTGTAATTTTGTAGATTTGTTCAAACTTTGTTTGCACGAGGCGGAGGAATATCCTGGAAGTAGAACTTTAGCAGGGCTTCAGATAAGTTGGAAATAACCATGAATGGACTAAAGCTAATTTTCTTAATCCGCTACCAACTTAACTGGAAGGTATACTGCAGCGCGTATGTAGTTATGGGCAGTAATGTTTTTTTTCAAAGGTTGATTAAAAACAAAACTTTACCATAAGCAGACTTTACCTCCANCTTTGTTTGCACGAGGCGGAGGAATATCCTGGAAGTAGAACTTTAGCAGGGCTTCAGATAAGTTGGAAATAACCATGGAATGGACTAAAGCTAATTTTCTTAATCCGCTACCAACTTAACTGGAAGGTATACTGCAGCGCGTATGTAGTTATGGGCAGTAATGTTTTTTTTCAAAGGTTGATTAAAAACAAAACTTTACCATAAACAGACTTTACCTCCTTGGCTAAACAGAATATACGGAGTATTAATTTACCGTGTGTATTTGTGTATGGACTTCAGTTAAAATATGTGTGAAAATTAGCTTGTTAGTCTATCTATACATATTATAAAACTCAACGTCTCTCTATCTGTCTGTCTGTTAGTGCGCTTATCACTCGAGAACCACTTATCCGATTTACGTGTTTTTTTTTT
>NQII01003024.1:135595-225025 GCA_002778355.1 Clitarchus hookeri | reverse complement strand
ATAAACTACACTGGAATTTTCCTGGAATAACGATTGATAAACCACGTTTTATAAAAACCGAGTGTTGACGCTTTAGAAAATAATCCTTGCTATTGCTTTTGGCATTTCTGCGGGAATTGCAATCATTTTATGTCTTGCTTGCTACTGCGACCTTGGTTGCAGAGGCATCCTTAGCTAACAGCCACTCACCTCTCAAGGATCTGGGTGTGCGGCTTATGAAAGTCGTGACACTTGCTAAGCATGTTTTTGGCATTGGAACACACGTAGACTCGCAAAAAAAAAAAAAATTTGGAATGGCTATCTGTATTTTTTCTGACTTGGCTTCAGCAAACCTCTTCATCTGGTATTTACGAGGAAGGTGTTTTATTGCCGTTTCTTTATTATTATATTAGCTGTTAGACTGCATTTTTTTTTTTACTTCTTATAAATTTTGGATTGATTTTTTGAAGTTTCTGAAGTTTGTAATCATTAGGAATTAATTTGAAATTATCCTCGATCTTGCATAACCTAAGTAATATCAGTTTTAATTTGCAGGCATACCTAAAAGTGAGGCACTTTGAACACGTTAATTCTGCACTTGCTCGCCGGGCATTAAAGCGAGTAGTATGCGCAAGTAACCCGACAGCGTAAGTTTTTTTTTTTTCACCTGATATATGAAGTTGTGCTGCGAGTTGGTTTTCCTTATTGTATTGAGTCGCAGCATTATGTTTTTCAGTCAGTTCCTATTTTACTACGCGAGAAGTTGGTTGGTAGCATTGACAGTAGTATTGTATGATAATGAAAAGGATTCGTTCTTAAATTAAGTTTTAGTCAGTTACATTTCAGTTTCTTCCACAATTTAAAATGAGCACGTCATAGTGAATATCTTGGGGAAATTACGACAGTAGTGCTGCAAGTGCGTTGTGATATCCTTAATTTACCTGCGGTTTTTATTGTAGAAGAACGGATTTTACAGCACATGACAGATATAAATAGTGTGAATAACGTTAGAGGCCATGGTGATATAGTGGTCGGTCGAACCACTCACTTTGTTACCAGGACGAACCGGGTTCGATACTCGTCGAAGTCAAGCCTGGATTTTCGCATGCAGGAGTGGGTTTTCTCAGGATAATCCTATTTCCCTCACTATTGCGTTCCGTCGTTGCTCTATCTGCACCAGTTTTTTTTTACCCCAATCAGCGGTAAAGAACTCACGTGTTAAGTGTTTTGTAAATCTCTCAGAATTTCAGTGACATGTAACAGTAGCTTCAGTTTTGCATAATCTGGGTTAAACAAACAAGATGTATTTTTTTTTACTGAATTGGTTTGGATTTCTTTTTAGTTGCACTTTTAGTGTGTTACTATCTTGTGTTCTTTAACGACAAACTTCGATATTAATTTTTGCAGCTGTGTAAGCTAGTTTGCTGAAATTATATTTGTATTCATAGTCCATATTGTTTTGTCTTATTTTGTAGTTTTTACTTTTAGTGTATCAATAGGTTGAGCTTTTGTCTTTTTGGTAAATAGGAAATATTATATACATATAAATAATATATTATGTAATATGCTACATGAGTTTATGATACAAGTATTAAATGATCGTTAGTGTGGTTTTATTCATATGCGATTATAAAATGTCCTCAGTGTAGTGAATACAGTGTAAGGTACCGTGTCAGTTCAGTGTTATGACAGTTTTGTTCTTTGTGTGTTGCAGACTGTGAGTGCTGGGCCACGAGCGTGGCCTGTGGCCGCGCAGGTCAGCCACAACATGGAGACATCGTGCGCTCAGGACAGTGTACGCCGCGACGATCAGCCAGACACCATGCAGCCTACGCCGCCTGCCTCCCGAAGGAGGCCGTCCCAGGCCAGCGACGAGCGAGACACTGACAGGAAACGAAAGTGGACTCTCGGTGGTTTTTTCCGCCGCAAGAAAAAAGAGGCTGTGGAATCCGAAAGCAGTTCCCAGGAGGATGAAAATCCTCCGAAAAAAGGATTCTTGGCAAGAAGAAAAACTCGAAGGGAGAAGAGGAAGCAGAAAGCTAGCAAAACCGTCGGCACATTCGACCACATCGTTGTGAATCCATTGACTCAGAAGCCTAAGTCACCTCCTAATGGAACTGTACAAGAGGTGGATGTAATGGCCACGGAAACTTCTCGCCCGCACAGGGACAGCAGGGATTCTCAAGGAGGCAGCGTGGATAGGATGTCTTCGAGAAACAGCAGTGGAGGATCTGGATCGGTGGAAGGGTCTGTTCGACGTGTGAAGCGTGGGTTCATGACTCGAGTGGAAGCACGGCGAGACCGCCAGCGTGGTGACTCCAGCTCGGAGGAAGGTGATTGTTTTGCTAACCACTCTGTAGGATTACCTCGCTTCAAGAGTGATGAAAGTATCGCTGGAATCCACAGGGAAGGTTCGTTTAGTCGAAGATCGCGTGGTGCAAGAACAGAGAGGTATATAAAACGTTTGTCGCGAGATGAGGAAGCGATATTGAAAAGAGAAGCAGAGACCGATTTCGTACAGAGGCAGAGAATGTGTAAGTCTGATGCAGAGGGATCTTTTGGTAGACGAATTGTACCAAAATGGCCACAGGCTCAGGAAGCGAATGATTACGAGCCAAGACCACCTATAAATCATAACTTTGTGCAAAAGACTGCTCCGAATCCGCATTTGACATCCAGTCTAGACAGAAAGACTCAGCAATCAAATTTGAGAGTAATGGGGCCTCATTGTCGAATACCTTCGCCTATTCCTTCTAGCAAAAGTATTGAGTCAGTGTCTAGAGCTAGATTAGACCAACCAAGATGTCGTTTGGGCATTACAAGTATAGAACCACTATGCAAGTCAACTGCACCAGAATTTCCTATAACTGGACAGCGTAGTATATCTTATGACAGTAACATTCATCGTACCCTTAGCTCACCACCTGTGCAGAGTCAGGGTGAGGTAATGGTAGTTCAGTTTCCAGTGGTCAGGCTGTCGTCACTGCAAAATAAATATTTTGACTTATCTTCCAGCTTTAAAGGGATAGGGAATGACAACCAGTCATGCTTCACAGCTTTCAAGCAGCCACCACCTCCGCCCCCACCAAGGGATCCACAGAGGAAGATATACTCACCAGTTACCGTTGTAAGTCAGCAAGAAGCAGCTAGGCCAATGTCATTTGCATTTGAAAGCAACACACAACAGGGTGTTCACCAGCCATTCAGTGAGCATAGTAATAGATTGTTACAAAAAAACGAGGCAACTTGCATTCCTCAGAATTTTCCCTTGCATCAACAAATTCGAGAAAGCAGTATTGGAGTTCCTAGAGTTAACAATCAAAGACGCTCTGTGTCTGATGAACACATTACACCGCAACAGCCACAAGTTACCCATCCATTCCTGTCGGTACGTGCCCGACCCTCTTCTGTCACCCCAGAAGCCATGAAGTCTTCATCTCAGAAGTCCCCAGTTTTGAAGAGATACATAACCAGAAATCCTGAAGTTCAGACTCACCCAAGACACCAAACGCCCAGTAGTCCACCATTTCAATACTTTGCAGACCAAAATCCTCGTAGTCGCAAGCCAATTCATATACAGTATAGCACTACAAACCACGAACAACCATACCTAAGTGATTCGCAGGTTGTAATGAAACCACCACATCCAGTAACAGAGTTCTGGCGGGCAAGAGATCAGGAAGGACTGTCTCGGCAAAGGAAAATTCACTCTGCATCTCCAAAACCACCTTTACAGCCAGGTGCTAGGAGTGATCGTTCTAGATCCAACAGTCCAAGGCCTGATCATGCAGTGTCTCCCGAGGCAAGTCGTGCTAAAACTCATAAGTTTAAGGTTCCTTCTCTCACTTTCCCTGTTAAACTTGCTGATTCTCAAAACTCCTTGATTGGGCAGTCTGATATCTCAAGTTCGCTTCCACCAGCTAGTTCCAAGTTCCTTTCTGAACGTTCGCCAAATGAGACATGTGATTCTTCAGGTGTACCAAGTAGTGACAGTTTGCGACGGAAAGAATCATTTAGGCCATTGTCGATGGTTTTGGAAAATTCTGAATCTCACGAACAGTCATCTCACCTTGAAGTGAAAGAGGTAGCTGTTAAGGCATCGGCTAGTGTGCATCCTCTTTTGTCTCTCAAAAAAGATCCACCAGTTCCTCCAGCGAGACGTAGTACCAGGTTAAGCTCCACTTCAAGCCAAGAAGCAAATGACTGGATGTCGGAAGATGGATGTGATGGCAGAAAAAAACGACGATCAACAAACTTGGATGATGCACTTACAGAGTTGGAAGCTATTTATAAAAGTTTAAGACTAGGAGATGAAGACCTCTTGGATCGAGCTGAAAGGCATGATTTACCCACAGCTCACCAGCAATTTAAAGATGAGCCATCCAACGATAGTTTCGTAGTACCTAATTTATACCGAGGAGCAGAGTCGGATTCTGGTTTTAACTATGGATGGGAGTCCTCAACTGAATCATTACATGGAAGCGATCATCTGCAGAGACGTACAAGGACACCAGCTCTTCGCAAATCAGGTATCCCCGATAGAGTTGGAGATGATATGGCATATCGTCGCTTGCATCCAAAAGAAAAGCAGGGAGTTCAGGATGCTCGAAATATTGTATCGCAAGCAGGAAGTTATTTACTTGTCTCGCCAGCATTGTCTCAAGGAACTGGTTCAGAATCTAGTCTGCCTGGACTCGAGACAAAGACTGTAGTCAATAAATTACAGCAAGAGCCGGATGTTACCTATGATGATATGTTGTTCCGCAACATACGACAAGCCAACAATACCTTAAAAGTAATGGATCCACAGCCACCATTTGGCATCCCACTTGGCCCTATAACTGCTGCTCCTAAAAGCGACTACCTGCATGCAGTTCCTGGGGACAAATATAGGCCGACATTCAAACCAAGAAAAAGCCCAGATGTAGTTAAAGATGACCTTGCTTTTCGTAATTTAAGAAAAGATGAGCAGAAAGATCCAGTTCTTCTACCTGTTGATGATTTAAATAATTTTCTTAATTCTCTTAGTACTAATGTCAACCAGAAGAGAGACAGCAATTTTTCTTTAAGAAAGAAAAGGGCTGTAAGATCACTTTCTGCCAACCTTCAAAGTATAGTCAAAAGAGAAGCACTGTCGTTGCCTGCCAGTGCTGGGTCAGATATAGACATTGAAAAGGCTCAGAGTTTGTCTGATCTTCCAGATGCATTGCAGGTAGCACAGAAAATTCTAGAAAGTAAAGTGGTCATTGGTGGTGGTTCGACGAAACTAAGGGAGCGTACAGTTAATACTAGTACAGAGACTTTAACTGACAGCCGAGCCAATCTCATAGATGGAGGTGGCCGAAGAACTAGCTGGCAGCAGAAACTTCGTGTTTACATTCCACCTCCACTGCCACAAGAAACTTCGCTGCATAGACCACCACCACCAGTAACCCCTGAAAGAAAGTCCAGTCTCATGAGTCTCGACTTGAGCAAACTCCAAGGGCAGAAATCGGCCACCGCACCTAATGTTCATAATTCTTCTGTCGCTGCAGTTTCTGACAATGTTCCTGGTTCTCCTATCGATGAAGGCCATTTAGAGGAAATGCTCTCTGCACTTGCACGTGAGGCAAAAGCCACCAGTGAAAAGCTGGGCAAAGAACTCAAAGAGCTTGCCGACGAAACATCAAATATACCACTTCTCAAAGCCTCGATACTTGGCACTGTTGAAAAAAGCAACAAAGAGACTCAGACTCCTGAAACTATTGATCCTGCACCTGTTTTCACAGTTTCAGAAAAATTGCCCGATTCGTTGCAGGAGAATGAATCACTCGGTACTAATTCGTTACAGAAAAACTCTGACGCAATCATTTCTAATAAAGTCGAACCAAATTTGGTAGACGATGTACAGCACTCATCATTGGCGAAGTTACTGCACGAAGAACACGTTCGGCATCGCAAGGAAATGTTGCTGGAACTGGAATTACAACAGTTGGACCAAAAACCAGAAAAACCGCAGGGTAATGTTTCGCCAGAGCAAACCATAGGTCTCGCATCTCGGGACAATACGTTCAACAATAATTCAGGTGAAGTGGTGAATGGCGAGAAGGATTCAGTGGTTGCGTGTGATGTCGGGGAAGCGAAGTGCGAAATGATTTCCCCCGCTGCCGGAAGTAAGCCGGGCATCGCGACGCTCGAGGCTCCGGATGGCACACCTCAGGAGTTGTCGCAGGGAGGCGACGCGGAGAAAGTCGAACCAGGTACCTGCGACGAAGCCGCCGCAGTCACGTCCGAAGAAGTCGACCCCGACGCCGATGCCTCGCCGCTCACGCGGCCTGGCGACAGCGGAGGTGAGACGCCGCGCTCGCTGCCGGGAGCCGCCCAGCTCCTGGTTGCATGCTCCTACTGCATTTCCTGCACGCACAGCATGGACTCACTAACCGCGTTCGGTCTGATGTTTGCTGTTGTGTCCGTCATGGCCTACCTCATCCTGTGATCATTGTTCCTAGAGCACCTCTTGTGATTATGGCTTGGCGTTGCACACGGCTGGATGAACAGTTCTCTTGTCGTAGCTTCAGTTCATGTGCATGGGGAGAGTTAACTTACCTTATCCAACTGTCTTTTGATACTAAATATGCAGATATTACATTTTTATACTATCATTGATGTGAATTTTTTATTAAAGTTTTGAATACTTTTAATTAACTAGGCTTTTTCGGTAAAAGTCATTGTCATAACATCTGTGATGTATATGACTAAAATTACCCATGTGTTCGAATACGCCTGCCAAATGCTCTTAGCTTTCTTTGTCCACTTCAAAAGTGCACCGAATTCGTGACGTCACTGTGCCGCTGTTCGAATCCAAACCAAGGGGACGAATGCAAATTGAAATAGCCCCTTCAGCCAAGGGCACGATCCACGTCCCCTTCTCACGCCCTACATTGTACGTTCCGTTATTTGACTGCTTATCAACGCAACCTAAGAAAATGTGTTTAATTAACTGTTTTTTTTCCTCCGCATGTGCGTAGGAATAACAGTTGCGAATCGAAGACTGGTGTTCAAAATTATACACACTTCGTCACTGTGGGATGAAGGGGATGTGGATAATTGTGTGTACTGGAGGAATTAAAGCGCAAGTCAATGAGGGCGTGTGTCAGTAAATTCAAATGCAGCTTACATGTAAATTTAGCTTTACCAAACTGTTGTATATGTTTCGGATCATCTACTTCAAATTCAGTTGTTTGAAAAGTATATCCTGTTCAGTTTGCGTTTTGATAGTTCCTCCTTTAATGACTAAGAAGACAATTCTGTATGCCTGAATGGTTTCATTTTGAAAGCAAGAAATGTACATTTAGGCCTAACATGTATTCACATTCTTTATTAATTCTATGATGCAATTAATACAACCAAAGTTTTTTACAGCTCTTTACTACTTTTTTGTAAATTTTGTATATTTACTTTAGCAGATTTGTATAAAAATAAGTATAAAGTTGCACTTTTCCACTACGAAGTCAATTCAGCTTTCTGTTTAAGCGGTTTTTCTGCTATACCGTGTTAAACAATAAACTGAAGCATACTGTAATTGTTTCATATAGGTACGCACTTCCATATGTTGTAAATACAGCAGTTAGTTAAACATACATGGATATAGATATGTTTGTATAATGAGGCATGCATTGCATCATCAAGTAGAATGTTTGCTATAAAATTAACTATATTGGACTGTATTTACACAAGCACATTCTAGTCAAATATAAGTTTCGTTTGCACGTAGTTGTTTTGTGCGTCGTGGAGTCGTAGTAAGAAATGCTAGTGTTAGTGTTTTTTTTTATGTTGACCCTGCACACTTAATGTGTGCTAATTCTGCATGCAGCATGTCCATTTTCAGTTTTCTGAAGTAGTTTTTTTTATTGTGAAATGTGTGTATTGCAACTTAGTGAAATTCAGGCAGTCATCGTAAATTGAATTAAATGTTTTTTTTTTTTTATAAACAATGCACGGTAGTTTTTGTCCGCATTGCTCTCCAATCCTACCTTCCGTCCTGACACAAATCCTAGGTATATGCGGCACATCCATGCTTCTGTTATGTGAAATCAAGCAGCTTGTTTTGCTTCTTTGGCAATATTTTTTTTTATGTGCACTGTCAGTAAAAGTGTTTTAATTTTGAAACATTTAACGTGTAATGTGTTCGTACACGAATAAATTGGCCTGGTGACAAAAGTTACATTCATTAATGCTACATGAAAGCTAATCGCTTAGAAAATGTTTTATTCCTCTACATTAAAAGAAGAAAATAATTTGTGACGTTTGCAACTTAAAATTAATTACTAGTTACAATAAAAAAATTAATTATGTTTATTTTTATTCTCTGTATTTAAATGGTGAATTGTTTACGTGAATCGACAAAGCTTAAATTCTGGCTATATGAATATGCAACTTACTTGATGTGGAACTTATACTTAGATGTTCCTTTCTAAACCGCGATTATATACATAAAACACACGTAGGCACTTGCCATTTTTGTGTGATGCCAGCATTAGTTTTCAGAGTCCAATCATATAAATTTTCCTTTTGACGTTTTAAGCTTTCACAGAGATGCCATTATAACTAGTGGTCTGTAATTAATGCCCGTTGGTTTTTTAATTTAACATTATAAGAAAAAAAAATTTTTTTTTCTGGCTGTTATTTACTTCCCGAAAATATACTAGCTCCAGGTTCGACAGTGCCTTTTTGACATTTGTTATGCCATGAAAACATTTATCACTATGAGCGGCAGCACACCGTGATTATTTTTCTGTTATATCAAACTCTCCTGGTTGTTTCTTGTTACAAGCTTCCGCAAAATCAAAGGTGGGTTGTCCTCGGTAACAATGTAACAAACGTTAGGTTTTTTTTTTAGTCTCAATGCTGGTTTCATCCGTCCAGTCCCAAGACCTCTTGGGTTTAAGTGCCCAATCTCATACGAGGATTTATAAAATGTGAATTTTTAGTGCGCCACAACTGTGATCTTGCAGCAATGAAGATGGTTCGTGGCAAATTTCTTGGCATAATCTGCAGTAATGTTACATCTTTACGGTGCAAGCGATAAAGCCTGTACAGTGGCGTATATGCGTGCGTGCGAGCTTGCATATGAAGTGTGACCACTGCTTTACTTAACTACAGCACACTCCATTTAGTATAAAATGCCACTTGAATTAAATTTATAACGCTTTTTATAGATCAGAAAATTCAGAGAAAAACTGCTGACGTAGTGCCCAATGAGACGGAAAGGTAAGTGTCAATACTTCTGATCGTTATACACACGCAGCCTTTTACAAGATTATATATATTTTTATGTAATTTTCAATAGTATGTATACAATTCATCACGCACATTTTCCAGTACTGAGCATCAGCTAGACTGAGAAAAATTCAATTTAAGTAATTGAAGGCATCTTTACCTAGCGACACAGGGCAGGACATGAATTGCCTTCGTCGGGCATAAATGGTTACGCAATTTAACAAACTTATATACTCACAGCTTTTTGATTTCAAATTATATGTCACACACGGCGAGATGAGCAACATTCATGTACATCAGATAGTATAAATTTAAGGAATATTATTCCATCCACGGGATTTCGGATCCTGGTATGAACGTGGCGTAAAACATGCTATAAAATAATGACGAACGTCCAGCAAATATAATCACTTATTTTTTGACGAATTTGTGAAAACTGTTTGTGTAAGTTACTAACCGCCAGCTAAAAGGGCTGCGGTGTGTTTACTAACATGAGAGATAGTCTAACTTGGCTGGCATTGGCGCGAGTGAAGGGGACGTATAGTGAAGAAGATGCTTACTATTTCAAGCTACTACTAAGGGAGCCGCAATCAGACCCATTTTGATTTGTGCTATCGTGTTGAAATACATTTTTTTTATACTTGCTGTATTGAAGCCAACACAGCCCTTGTTTCGTCATCACAACCAATTAGCCGTAACCTCTGTGCTCGGCTATAGTAATACGAACCACTTAAAACCTACAGCAGTAGAAAAGTTAATGAATCGGTTACCCACAGGGAAGACTATTTGGCAGTGGACCTATTGTAGAGTACATTACCGGCCAAAATTAACCTCTACATATGTGTGTTACGTAAGCAGTTGCGTATGCTTAGTCTTAATGGGTTTTTAATTATTCAAAATTCAAATTTTTCTTATATTTGGAGGATATTGTATGCTTTCGTGACATGGTATCGAAGATAACTTGAGTAAAATACGAAGTCGTTTAAAAAATAACACCCGTAATATTTTTGTAGGTGTAAATATGAGAATCTTAACTTAAAATCTTGATTAGTACGAATTTAAAGTTATTTTAGTATGACTTTTGGTTTCACATTTAGGTGTTACTTGAAGCCACAGGAGTTTAATGGTAAAGTTTCTTTGAAGCCCGACTCTTGGTTCACCCGCGGTAATGGTTTAACGTCTAGCTAATTTGTCTTCTCATTTTATCTCAAAAGGTAATACTGAAATACAGGCTAACTGCATAAGACATTTTCAGGAAATGTATATCATGACGTTCTAATAACATGAGCAATTTATTATTTTGAGATGTTTCCCAAAGTATTAAAATAGCCGATATAAATTTAAAGTAACTGTAGCCTGTTTCATTTCTTTCTTTTTTTTCTAAGTCATCTTCCTACATTTTATATCTTCTTTTTCAGGCTATTATTTCGTATCACAATTAACAATAAGTTCCTAATATAACTAATAAGCCTACTTTCCTCAACATGCGTGAAATCTATTTTTAAATAAGTTCTTAAAAGCTGAGTTGATAGGTGGAACTTGACTTCTCTTTGAAAGCAATAATATTAGAAATATGTGCAACATTAGTGAGACAATTACAAATACACTCATGCGTTACCCGAGACTTGAACCAAGAAAATCTCGTACAATAGGCTAGCGTGCAATGCACTACATTATGGAGGTCGGATTCGAAGCAACAACTTCGAATTTAATCAGTCTAATGTTTCGAATTATAGGGTTTACTAACCCAAAATATTTAGAGGGTCATTATTTTGGATATAAGTGACTGAACAACTTAAAACATGTCACTTTACATGACCTACCGTAGCGCTACTTTAGTGAAGAATTTGGTGGAAATAGGTTGTTTGGTCCCCGTGATACGCCTTTAAAAATTTAATTTCCTTATTCGATGCTATTGTATAACATTAAAAAAAAAGACGCTCTATATACGATGCTTCTAATGTATAATGCCTACATACAAAATTTGGTTGAATTTGGTTACATTGTTTAATATATGTGGCAAACTTACATAAATTATTTATGACGTCGCCATTTTGAACGTCGTTGTCTGACCCAATTACATCATGAATGTTAAATGGAATTCTGTATCATTAACTGTGTGCACAATTTAGTACATATTAGTTGAAATGCTTCAGTGTGACATTTGGCGGTAATCGGTTGATTAGTCCTCGAGATATGGCATAAAACATCCATAATTTTCATATGGCGATCTTCATACATGGAGGACAAAAAAGTAATGTAGTAGCACATTCGATAATTGTATACTGCCAATATACAAAGTTAGGTTAAAATAGATTACATAACTTTATATATATTGCACACAAAACTAAAATGATTTTATAGCCGCCATTCTGAATACAAGTGTCTCATACTTTAAATATATATATATATTAATATGGCCTACCACAGTACAACATATTCGCCAAATTTTGTAAGAATGGGTTGATTGTTTCCCGAGACTTGAGATAAAAGTTTTTATTTTTTATTAGTAGGGCTATCGTACAAAATTGCAGAGAAATGAGGCTCTTCATAGACATATTTTATGGTTATAATAGGCCCTGCCATCATACAAACTTAAGTTGACATTTGTTTCGTTAATAAAATATACTGAGCTAAAATATTTATATAGCCGCCATTTTGGAAATAAGTTCCTGACCTACTTAAAACATACTAGTTTACAAAACCTGCTGCAGTACTATTTGTTTGCAAAATTTGTTAGGGATCTGTCAATTGTTTCGCGAGATATGACATAAAAACATTATTTATTCACATGTCGCTATCTTACAAACTAGAGGACAAGAGATGCTCCGTGTATATACAGTTGATAGTTGTAATACCTACTGCCAACATACGTAGTTGAGTTGGAATTGATTACATGGTTTCGACGATATNAAAAAAAAAAAAAAAAAAAAAAAAAAGGCTATATGGTCGCCATTTTGAAAATAAGTGTCTGACATGCTTAAAACATACAACTTAACATAATCTGCCTCAGTACTACTTTTTTGCCAAATTTGATAGGAATTGGTCAATTGTTTCTTGAGATGTGACAAAAACGTTATTTATTCGCATGGCGCTATCTTCCAAAATCGCTGACAAAAGTGGTTATGTGTTGGTGTATGTTATACTCCTAACAGATACTTTCAGTATACAAAATTTGGCCCTTACGTTTATTTGGCCTAACATGGTAATACTTACCTGCCAAATTAGGTGAGAATTGGTTAAATAGTTCTCGAGATGTAATGAAAAAACTTTATTTCTTTATTTGGTGATATTTTACAAAATAGGGGACCAACAACATTGGAAAGTAGGCATAAAGGATGTTATATACTAAAAATGTAGAAAATAATTTTCTACTCAAACGCACCTAACAACTGGCTTAAGGTTCAGTTTCACCTCTAGTGAGAAATTCTTCGTTTTTGCGTCATAATTTCGGATTCATAGTTATGACTGAATTTACATTTTTAAAGTTGTTTAATATTTTTGCGCTTTAATTTTTATTGTGTGTTATCTGCTATTCGTAAAAAGTCAGGAACATATTTGCATTTTATCAATAAATTTCTGCATTTTTGCAAGCAGGAAATAACACACAGTGAAAATTAGTAACAGGAGGTATTAAACAATCAGTAAATTGTAAATTTCCTATAATCAAACATTTCCAATAAAACCTCTGAAACTGAAATTATAACATGAAAAAGTAGAATATATGCATATTTGGCGAAGCCGAGCCCTGAATACCGCCCCTGTTCGCGGCCGCCAGCTGTTCATCCAGGAAGTCGAATTATCTTCTAATATATAAAATTCTCCCGTCACAGTGTTAGTCACTGAACTCCTCCGAAACGGCTGGACCGATTTTTATGAAATTTTTTATGTATACTCGGTAGGTCTGAGAATAGATTTATATCTATTTTTTACACCCCTAAGTAATAAGGGTGGCCACCCCCAAACAATTTTTTTTTATTGTTTGAACAAAATTTTTATTTTTTATTTTTTTATGATGTGGCATCAAAAAATACATACCCTCCTAAATTTTCACCCTTCTACCACCAACCCTTATTTTTTTATAGCGATATTAGTAATTTAATAAATTTTACCCTAGGTCGATAACTGATCAATTATCATCGATCATTTATCGATCTAGGTTACAATTTATTCCCACCAGGTGTCTCCCAGTGACACAGCAAAACAACGTTTGCCGGGTCAGCTAGTATTATATAAAAAAAGGTCGAGCTTCGATCGTATATCGGCGAATCCAAGCTTGGAAGTAGACCGTGGAGTATGGTGAGGGGGAGGGGAAGGGGGACGGTGTGCAAAGGCTCGATGTGGTGGCACACCCTTCGCCCGCACATCTCGCCATCATTGCACGATGACATCCTGTATTTCATTTTTGCGAGATTTTCTATTTTTACTTTTATAACATACGAATGTTGTAGACGGATGCCAGTCTACAAATACCGTAAAATTTGTTTAGAATTACAAGGACAAATAGATTAGCTGACAGCGCGTTAGTAACATATACAGCCGCCTCTTGACGCACCAGCTGATGGCGAAAGGATGCGTAAACGAACAGTACACATTGACGCTACTGTCGTCGAACTGTCAAAATCTTTCCAGGTTACACGAGACATAAATAAGTAGGCATAGGATCACCTACCGATACCAGCAATCGAGGTGAAACTTCTTGTAGGTTACGCAGCCTCGATACCGCGATCAAGTTGAGCATTTCTTGACAAAGTAGGTAAGGAACAAGTGTGTCGACACAACGCGTTTTTAGAGGACCGTGGTGACGCAGCGGCTGAATCGCTCGCCTCTCACAAAGACGAGCCAGGCTCGATTCCCGACGGGGTCTCTCCCGGATTTTCGCACGTGGGAATCGTGCCGGACGATGCTGCTTGTCGGCGGGTTTTTTTTTTCGGGGATCTGCTGTTTACTCCGCCCTTGCATTCCGGCGCTGCTCCATGCTCACCTCGCTGCACCCCCTCATAGCCTCTCACGACCCCGATGTTAAGAGCTGACCTATTCTCTCCACTCCACAACGCAGTTACCCTTGATTCACCTCTTTAACCCTTCCCGTCCCAGATAAATAAATACATTTTTCAAAGTTAAACGCTAACTCTTTCAATTACACATAAACACTCTTAGGCGCTGCAAAGTCTCACACTTTGAGAACAATAAACAATGCTTTTTGATTTTAGTGTTTTTGGTGGCAACTGTTTGGGGATGTAAACCCATNGAGGATGTGAACCCATGGTCTCAACACGAATGGTATCCCCTCACATGAATGAAACTTACTTTTGGCCGTTGCTTCCCTGATCTGTACAGTTAAAATCATTAACCAACTTCTTGGCAACGTTTTGTATGGACGATTCAGAGCACATGTAGATTAAGTTCGTTTATTATAATCATCTGTAAAACTCATGATGGTAATACTTCTAAGAAAAATTTAAAAACATTCAATACTCAATTTCAGATACAAAATAATAACTAATCTGTAAACAAAACGTTCGTGGGAAAATTAATATTTTTTTTTTTACTTAAGCTCATGTTTCCCATGGTCTTGGTCTGATGTGCACTGAAACTTACATTCATATTGCATCATGTTAGACACTTTGCATTGGTTTATTTATGATCGCAACTTGGGCTTTTTTTTTTCCTGAATCTACTTAAGATTTATTTCTTTATTGCACCGGCATTTGGTGGTGTTATGGAAAACTTGAACAAAACTCACGGTCAAAAGTGCGGGTCCTCTTTCAGAACTGAAATTCTCGAAAAAATGTCTCCTAACTGGTGCTTAAACTGGACTGAAGAGAGTTGGAGATATACGTATTAAATTAATTTTTACAGACACAGCCTTCAGATCAATTTACGTGTAGCTTTCAAGCCAGCTTGCACGTTGAAGACATTGGTTTGAAGCTCTTCAAACACAGCCATAAACGGATAACTGATAATATAATATGATGATGCTGGCTACATTTACAATTCACCTCCTTCACTCATAACATAAATTTTACATTTACACTAGTAGTCTGTACCACCTAAACTGATGACAATTAAATTTTAAAATTAATGCAAACACTTTTTAGGAGCCTCGTTTTATTTTTCCGGGTCGTGACACACTCGCACGCTATGAGAACGGTAAAGTTACTGTAAATAAAAGCAACACTAATTTAGTTATGGCACGGAATATAAAGATAGTTGAATTTTCTAGTCTATCTTCAAAACGCATGTTTCATAAAAGTCTTGTATTTTTGCTTAATGCCCGATCCAGACACATAGTGCAACATTACCACTAACTGTAAGCACTTATTTAGTGTAATGTCATAGTATTTTTTTTTTCCTCATACCTAATAAATCCTACTTAACTGTCAGCATTATAGTAACNTCCTCATACCTAATAAATCCTACTTAACTGTCAGCATTATAGTAACTGAATATTCCTTTAATTTTCTCCACTTATAAGGTGCCGTAAAAATTAAATGCAAGAGGAAATTTTATGGGCGTTGCCCGAACTGTGCTACATATATGTCCACGCTGCACGACGAGATAGTGCGATGTGTGCCGTGCGTGTAGAATCGATGCGGCAGCTGAACTGCATCCATTGTCGCGCTTAAGGGAAACCTTCTGCAGCCGTACTGGATTATTGGTTTCTCTAGCTTGTTTATTAAAAAAAAAAAAAGAGTTTTGGAAAGTACCCTTATACCCAACTAACTATAGTTCAGTCATGGTTATTTCCAACTTTTCTGAAGCACTGCTAAAGTTCTACTTCCAGGATATTCCTCCGCCTCATGCAAACAAGACTTAAACGAGTCTACATAATTACACCAAAGGGACCACGCACCGCATTCGTGTGCACTCAGTGTAATGACATTTTGCGTAGGAACTATTTATAACTAGGCGTTTCCAACACACCTATTTTCTCACTGTTTTAATCAATATTAATTAAACAATTTAATACTGTTACTTATAGATAAAATATAATTAAAAGTTTAATGTAACCAAAAATAAGATACTTTAATGTTAACACGTGTATAAAATTCTTGTGACACATTACATATTTTAGAAACAAACATGCGAGTCATACATACGGTGTTTTTTCTTTCAAAGGTTTGATTGCAAAAGCGTGAAGAAACCGTGAATACACTATATTGACCCTACATAGCAGTATAGACATAACGACTGGACTACGGACTCGTATTTGCGTCACACAATTAGGCAAAATCAATATTGTGAAGTAAATGCGAATTCGTAGTTCATAGGTTATGTCTGTACTGAAATTAAAGGCCAATAGCTAGTTGGTTATGGCGGAGGAAGATTCCCTCGCATGTGTGCCGTGGATATTGAAANTGCTCACCTCGCTGCACCCCCTCATAGCCTCTCACGACCCCGATGTTAAGAGCTGACCTATTCTCTCCACTCCACAACGCAGTTACCCTTGATTCACCTCTTTAACCCTTCCCGTCCCAGATAAATAAATACATTTTTCAAAGTTAAACGCTAACTCTTTCAATTACACATAAACACTCTTAGGCGCTGCAAAGTCTCACACTTTGAGAACAATAAACAATGCTTTTTGATTTTAGTGTTTTTGGTGGCAACTGTTTGGGGATGTGAACCCATGGTCTCAACACGAATGGTATCCCCTCACATGAATGAAACNGGGGATGTAAACCCATGGTCTCAACACGAATGGTATCCCCTCACATGAATGAAACTTACTTTTGGCCGTTGCTTCCCTGATCTGTACAGTTAAAATCACTAACCAACTTCTTGGCAACGTTTTGTATGGACGATTCAGAGCACATATAGATTAAGTTCGTTTATTATAATCATCTGTAAAACTCATGATGGTAATACTTCTAAGAAAAATTTAAAAACATTCAATACTCAATTTTAGATGCAAAATAATAACTAAGCTGTAAACAAAACGTTCGTGGGAAAATTAATATTTTTTTTTACTTAAGCTCATGTTTCCCGTGGTCTTGGTCTGATGTGCACTGAAACTTACATTCATATTGCATTATGTTAGACACTTTGCATTGGTTTATTTATGATCGCAACTTGGGCTTTTTTTTTCCTGAATCTACTTAAGATTTATTTCTTTATTGCACCGGCATTTGGTGGTGTTATGGAAAACTTGAANTTTTTTTTTTCCTGAATCTACTTAAGATTTATTTCTTTATTGCACCGGCATTTGGTGGTGTTATGGAAAACTTGAACAAAACTCACGGTCAAAAGTGCGGGTCCTCTTTCAGAACTGAAATTCTCGAAAAAATGTCTCCTAACTGGTGCTTAAACTGGACTGAAGAGAGTTGGAGATATACGTATTAAATTAATTTTTACAGACACAGCCTTCAGATCAATTTACGTATAGCTTTCAAGCCAGCTTGCACGTTGAAGACATTGGTNTTAATTTTTACAGACACAGCCTTCAGATCAATTTACGTATAGCTTTCAAGCCAGCTTGCACGTTGAAGACATTGGTATGAAGCTCTTCAAACACAGCCATAAACGGATAACTGATAATATAATATGATGATGCTGGCTACATTTACAATTCACCTCCTTCACTCATAACATAAATTTTACATTTACACTAGCAGTCTGTACCACCTAAACGATGACAATTAAATTTTAAAATGAATGCAAACATTTTTTAGGAGCCTCGTTTTATTTTTCCGGGTCGTGACACACTCGCACGCTATGAGAACGGTAAAGTTACTGTAAATAAAAGCAACACTAATTTAGTTATGGCACGGAATATAAAGATAGTTGAATTTTCTAGTCTATCTTCAAAACGCATGTTTCATAAAAGTCTTGTATTTTTGCTTAATGCCCGATCCAGACACATAGTGCAACATTACCACTAACTGTAAGCACTTATTTAGTGTAATGTCATAGTATTTTTTTTTTCCTCATACCTAATAAATCCTACTTAACTGTCAGCATTATAGTAACTGAATATTCCTTTAATTTTCTCCACTTATAAGGTGCCGTAAAAATTAAATGCAAGAGGAAATTTTATGGGCGTTGCCCGAACTGTGCTACATATATTTCCACGCTGCACGACGAGATAGTGCGATGTGTGCCGTGCGTGTAGAATCGATGCGGCAGCTGAACTGCATCCCATTGTCGCACTTAAGGGAAACCTTCTGCAGCCGTACTGGATTATTGGTTTCTCTAGCTTGTTTATTTAAAAAAAAAAAATGAAGAAGAATGAGTTTTGGAAAGTACCCTTTTACCCAACTAACTGTAGTCCAGTCACGGTTACTTCCAACTTTTCTGAAGCACTGCTAAAGTTCTACTTCCAGGATATTCCTCCGCCTCATGCAAACAAGGCTTAAACGAGTCTACAAAATTACACCAAAGGGACCACGCACCGTATTCGTGTGCACTCAGTGTAATGACATTTTGCGTAGGAACTATTTCTTACTAGGCATTGCCAACACACCTATTTTCTCACTGTTGTAATCAATATTAATAAAAAAAAGTGAATACTGTTACTTATAGATAAAATATAATTAAAAGTTCAATTTAACCAAAAATAAGATACTTTAATGTTAACACGTGTATAAAATTCTTGTGACACATGACATATTTACGAAACAAACATGCGAGTCATACATACGGTATTTTTTTTTTTTTTCAAAGGTTTGGTTGCAAAAGCGTGAAGAAACCGTGAATAGACTATATTGACCCTACATGGCATTACAGACATAACGACTGAACTACGGACACGTATTTGCGTCACACAATTAGACAAAATCAATATTGTGAAGTAAATGCGAATTCGTAGTTCATAGGTTATGTCTGTGCTGAAATTAAAGGCCAATAGCTAGTTGGTTATGGCGGAGGAAGATTCCCTCGCATGTGTGCCGTGGATATTGAAACAAACTGCTTCAGGTACGCGGGCATACAGTTTATAAATTGACAGCGAACACGCCGATTTCCATAAATATGTGAGGTTTAGAGGTTTAGTTTGAGGTTCAGATCAGTTTTACTCCCGATGGATAACCTTCGAGTGTAAGGATGTCAGTGAATAGTAAGTATAGTAACCGATACGGAAGGACTTGGCCATGATATATTAACAGCCCGTGGTTTTATGAATGCCAAGTTGTTGTCATTACCTACCTACAACCAATGAATTTGTGTGGAGTATAATGAAAGTCTGGACCAAAAGTTTTACGTTCCTTCTTTGCATTCCGCCGATCCTACACAGGCCACACTAGCCAGATGATATGGAATTTGTGTAAGTGTTGCAAATTAGTTAGCACGATTCAGTAAAAGGTACAAGGGAGTGTAGACTGATGCGATGTAGGCCGAACATGACACTTATGTTTTTGTAATAGTTTATTGCGTTTTGACACTGTCGATTTCTCGATGTTGACTGAGCTGAGTGTGTGCTATGAATGTCTTGTCCTTAAATTATTCATACAGCATAATCGTGTCGCAGACTATTTTCAATTACACTTTTAATGTTTAAAGATACATAGTCATTTGAACGCAAAGGCCAGGGCGTGTTACCTCCGAAATTTGCGAAAATTGCTGATGAGATATTGTGATATTAATCTCCTTTTATTCAGCGTTGCTGCTGTTGAGTATTATTTCAGATTAATGCATAAATGCGACTGAACTGTTGGAACCTTTCACAAACTCGTAACACAGGTTTTTTTTACGAAATTTTTGCGTGTGTTACACAAAACCAAGAGAAGTTACAGATACACTATATATATATATATATATAACCACTTGGCCTACTTTCCTGAACAATAACACCGTCAAGCAATTTTTACGAAGTTCTCAGAGGCTTAGAAAGTAGAGTATTGTGTTTTTAAAAAAGTTCAACATATGAAATGTTCTTTGCTATTATTATAGGTATTTGCTATTATTATAGCGTCAAACCTTCGAGGTAGGCTCTCCTCCTAGTTCTGGTACACACATGGCGGAATTTGTTTCCATTAGTCCTATAGAATTGTGAATAGTTGACGTTTATTGGTCGAGTTGGTCTGGCATTCCAGAGCATTGGCGGATCCAGGGAGGGGTGGGAGCGGTGATCACCNATATATATAACCACTTGGCCTACTTTCCTGAACAATAACACCGTCAAGCAATTTTTACGAAGTTCTCAGAGGCTTATAAAGTAGAGTATTGTGTTTTTAAAAAAGTTCAAAATATGAAATGTTCTTTGCTATTATTATAGGTATTTGCTATTATTATAGCGTCAAACCTTCGAGGTAGGCTCTCCTCCTAGTTCTGGTACACACATGGCGGAATTTGTTTCCATTAGTCCTATAGAATTGTGAATAGTCGACGTTTATTGGTCGAGTTGGTCTGGCATTCCAGAGCATTGGCGGATCCAGGGAGGGGTGGGAGCGGTGATCACCNCGACGTTTATTGGTCGAGTTGGTCTGGCATTCCAGAGCATTGGCGGATCCAGGGAGGGGTGGGAGCGGTGATCACCTCCCTCCGCCCCTCCCCCAAAAATCGTAAGTGTGATGCTTGTTTGTAAATATTTCTGTTAAAAAAATTGAGTAATATTTATAAATAAAGGGTATTGTTTGAAATGGCGAAAACAAATATGTTTTTATAAAAATTGGCTGCAAGAAATTCAAGCTTTATATTTTCTAAGTATTTCATTTGGAGGCCAAAAGCTCATTCTCANCACTCACCAAAGACTCAGACTCTGGATCTGCCACTAGAGAGGTTCTGTTGCGATGAAGTCGAGGAAATGAGCGGGCCAATTGTGCAGTCCTGCTCGATTGTCTTCAAACCATGACGCAATTTACCGTGCTTTGTGGACAGGAGAACTATCGTGCTGATACAGGAAAAAAGATATTTTCCAAACTGCTTTCACAGTATGGGAAATGTATGTTGTCCAAAATATCTTGGTGCATGCTAGAGTTAATCGAACCATAGAATGGTTCTCGCATATACCAAGAGAAACAGCCCCAGACTGTTATACTACCACCACCATATTTTACTATTGACAGAGCACTCTCGAATACGTAACTGGTACAAGCGGGAACGCTGGAGTGGGTGTGGCCTCGGGTGCAGCATTCCATGATGCGACGTGTGGTTGCACGTGGATTGACGCGCATGATGGGCACTTCGAACATTTCCTGTGACGTCAGAAGGACTATCATATCGTAGGCATACATTTGTATGTCTTGTAACATTTATATTTGCACATAGTTCAGTACTGTAGCACTACTCTAATTACGATTGTTGCTGTACATTTCCGGATATAACTTGATAGATTTGTTGTGTTCGTTGCCCTTTCAGGAATCGCCTCGTAAAGTTAGTCCCCATTGTTCGGCTTCACTGTATAGCGTCATACTCTGGGCTAGTTCATTGGGTGCAAAGGGGTATCCTGTGACTTTTGGCCTTATAGTTACTTCAGGACACCAAGTTTAGTTAAAATCATTTAATGGTTTCAGAGATATGGCATGTAACACTAAAATAATAAGACCTCAATTTCGGAAATAAGTTATATATGTATAACAATTTAATTGAGGTGGCCTTTCAAAATATTTCTAGTGGGCCATTTATTATGGAAATTAATTACGAAGTTGGGTTGAAATCGATTTAATGGTATTACAAATTACAATACATCAACGTTTGGGAAAATATATTTTTTATCTGCTTAATTCAGGTGGGATGCAATAATACTATTTGTATGTCGAATTTTCTGGGATTTNGGAAAATATATTTTTTATCTGCTTAATTCAGGTGGGATGCAATAATACTATTTGTATGTCGAATTTTCTGGGATTTGTTATGGCTGTTCTGTGATACGAAAACTTATTTTTTTCTGGTGACACTATATTCCAAAATGGTAGGAAAAAGAGTCTATTAATATGTAAGCGTATTTACTGCTAACGATAAGTACTGTCCGAGTACGAAATTTCCTTCAAGTATATCTAATGACTCGTGCACGCTTGTTTAAAATATNCTAACGATAAGTACTGTCCGAGTACGAAATTTCCTTCAAGTATATCTAATGACTCGTGCACGCTTGTTTAAAATATTTTTAAACAGCCATTTTGTAGATAATGTTCCAATCGACTAATGTTAGGCTACTTTTACATGGAAAATACTATAGCTACTTGTATACCGAATTTGGCGGGAATCGATTCGACAGTTCCTTTCAGGAGGCTCTGTGGATCACAGATTTTGGGAAAGTTAGCAAAGAATTGTTTGGTTTAATAGTTCACCAACTCGTAAATTTATGTGTAAATTGGTCAGCTTGATTTTAAACATTTATCTCTTAGCAGAATGAATTAAAGCTTGTACGTAGTCATCCTAGCAGTATAAGTAACTGGGCAGTTATTCGCGTTTTAGTTAGTATGCAGGAAATTGTCCGTTCAGCACGTACGTTATGTACTGATGTCACTGTTTTCGCAAGCTGTGCGACCTTACCTTCTATAACTACAATACTGGTAGTCCGAGGTAGAAACATTTGTACATGCATTAGCTTTCACGTGACGTATGTGTCCTGAAGTATTTGGTCGTGTTTGTTTAAACTCGCGACCGTTGTAATACAGATACGTGGTTGTTGCTTCTACATGACATTTACAGCATATCGGCTGCGTTGCATTTTACTGACAGTCCTGCGTTCCATCGTGCTCTAGTTGCCTAGTTGACGCGGTATACGCCAATATGTTGCTATTTGCTACAGTTTTGAATCATTTCATTAGTCTGGACGGGAATAGGAGTGGCTGCAATTATGCTGGTTTTTGTTTTAAGTACACTAGTGTAATATGCCATGGGTCTGGAGGGGGGAGGTGTTGGCAGACGCGTCCCTCTTCCTTTACCACCTTCCCCTCTAATGTGTGTTTCTTGGCCTTGTGCTATACATACATTTCTTTGGTTAGCTTGTGGTTGCGTAATCTTGGCCGCCAGTGGCCGTGTTAACATTTATACATATACTTGCAGCAAAACACGCCAAATAAAGTGTAGATTTTCCTTTTAGGTATAGTCCATTCACGGTTACTTCCAACTTTTTTGAAGCCCTGCTAAAGCTATTCCTCCGTCTCATACAAATAAAGTTTGACTAAGTATAGAAAACTACACCAAATGGACTACGCATCGCATTCGCGCGCACTCAGCTTAATATATTTAGCATAAGAACTATTTCATACTAGCCATTACCAACACGCCTATTTTCTCACTGTTTTATTCGTATTAGTTGTAAATTAAACATAATTTATAAAGGAAATATAAGTAGATGTTTAATATAATCTAAAATAAGATACTGTAATGTTAACGGAAGTGTTAAACGCTTGTGATTGGCCTATTCAGGAAACAACCAACCACGTCATACATGGGTAATTTATCAAAGATTTTATTAAAAAAGTGTGAAGACACCGCGAATAGACTATATTATGTTCACAGTGACGTCTTGGACTTATTGATTTAGCAAAGTTGCTACAATTTTTGAGCCCGGGCCTAAATTTAAAGAAAAAATGGCATTTGGAACAATTTGATTCCAATTTAATTTTTTCTTTAGTACGAATTGGTTTTGAGTGAGAAGAATTTACGCTCGTAAAAAGAGCTGTGAGGTGCATACAGTATGTAACAAAGAGTGATTTTCACAGAAGAAATTGCGTTCCGTTGAACCCTATCTGAGAACGAACTTNTGCATACAGTATGTAACAAAGAGTGATTTTCACAGAAGAAATTGCGTTCCGTTGAACCCTATCTGAGAACGAACTTGTGATAGCGTGCCCTCAAGTTAAACACAAGAATCATCCACATAGGTAAGTAAATTAAGCTTAGTTATCTTTGTACACGGAGCAGTGGCGTGTGGTGAAATGTTGCAAGACAAGCTGGTGCTTGCTCACTACTGTACATTCTCGGTGCAAGCAGCAGGAGCCAGTAACCACCATGCAGCCTAGGGAAACTGAATGCATCCCGACCACTCACAAACGAGCAGCAAGGGGACCCGTTATACGCGTCCTGTGGCGTCAGCTGCGAAGCTACGTTTTAGTGGTGGAAGTGTAAACTAGCAAGCAACAGGGCACAGCACAGAAGTGTCTCCCCCTCCCCAATCACCAGTCAGTAATTAACGTTTCTTCCGCTTTTACTGTGCGGGCGTTTCTTTAGATAAATGTCAGTTACGTTACCTTGACTGCCAGCGCTCATGTCGCCGTTATTTCTGATTTTTTTCCGGTTTATTTGCTGGAAAATGGAATATTACGTACAATATTTTTGACACTATAAGCTTGAAGCTATTGTTGATGGCCCAGAATTGAAATCCGCGTCAATTTGAGAAAGGGTTGCTTGTCTGTCACGTTTAAATATTCTCGTCAGTCGTCGTTTGTCCCGTTCGTTCACTATCTTTTTCCGGCCGTAGTGATGTCGAAGATTTTATTTTTTACTGGATTCCCGATATTCACGGTACACTCGTGAAACGGTCGTACGCGAAAATCCAAATTTTATCGCTACCTCGGAGATGCTATGTCCCATCTCTCGTACGCCGACTATAACACCGCGTTCAAACTCACTTAAATCTTGACAACCTGCCATTGTAGCAGCAGTAACCGATTTAGTAGCTTTGCCAGACGCTTGTTGTCTTATATAGGCGCTGCCGATCGCATCGCGTTGCTCTGATTGGTTCCATACCTCTGTTATTTGCATACTCACGCCTATGCCAGTTTTTTTGACTCTCCAGTGTATGTATGCATGTATATTACGTGTGTGTCAAATTACATTTTACCGCTTCCCAAACTTTATAATAATGTTTTTCATTTAAAATTAGAGCAATGTTCAATATATTGTTTTTTCGACAATCGTACGTATGCGTATGTCATATTTGTTCAATTAATATAAGTAATATATAATTTGTGCTCTTTAACTGAAAGCATTTTTCGTAAGAACATGGCACGTTTTGTATGTTTTCAGGCATAGTTATTTGTATGTGAACATCGAAATGGCGAGGTTTTATGATTTGACGTAGTCTTTGTTTCAATTTAATAATAAATTACGTAACCTGTTACATTTTAATCTCAGAAAATGTCATTGGTTGATTCTCTTATCTGGGAGAATACGAAGCGTTTTGCAATTTGTACCCATTTGTAACGGTTGCAAAGTAAGGCCCTGTTTTTTACCCTCCATCCACGGAGACAGCGGCGTATCGTTTACTACCTGCTGGGTAGGCCACCCGTATACAAATTTGTATTGCGGGTAAAGGCGCACAAGGAGATCGTACATCCAACTTATTTCGGCTATTTTGATTTGTTGGTTAGCTGAATTGTAGGTTATTCCTTTGAGTAGTTTTCAAAATCTTGAGCAGTTGTGTGTGTTACAATTATAAAATGGCAGAAAATGAAGCATGCGTTTTTTCTCTTATTTTTGACAGTTTTCTGAATACGGTGTAAATAAACATTGCAGCACGAGAGTTTTTCTCAATGATCCTAAGGAACAGTTTGTACAGCATTGGAAGAAAATAGCTTATTATGAAGATATTGTATGAATTCTTGTCCCTTAGGCTGGGTTTATGCACTGCGTTTTGGTGCGTACGTCGGAAAACGTACGTACCAAGTACATTGGTTCAAAGAACCATTTTATGCACTGATTTTCGTTCGATTCGAACGTACCTTCGTTAAATCCATCCGTCAAGTATTTAAAACGGACGTGCCGAAATAAACGTGCGTTCTGTCTAAATCCACTGAGTTAAGTTAGACCGTTTATGCAAACGCACGTTTTCGATCTGTCATGAGACTTATGTATTTTGAATGGTCCTTCTTGGGAATGGGTGGTGGGGGCTCCCATTGTTTACCCTTCTCGCCAACCCACACGCCGACATTGTCGTAGTCCACGCCACTGGTAGCGTATCTTCACACTGTGTTGTCGCTGTTGTGATTTCCGGTAATGTATTATGGCGGAAAACAGCGCAAGTGCTGCGATAGATGAATTTTCTGCGGACGTTGAACTGTTNTTCCGGTAATGTATTATGGCGGAAAACAGCGCAAGTGCTGCGATAGATGAATTTTCTGCGGACGTTGAACTGTTAAAAACCGGCCAGTGTCGTGGGATCCAAGTGACGAAGAATGCAAGAACAAAAACAAGGAAAAAGAACAACGGACTGCCATATGCAGGATATTCCATGATGATTTTGACGAGAAGTCGGACGTTGTAAAAAACAAAATCAGTAAGTAGAACAAGTGATAGTAAAAATTACTTTTGTATGTATTAGAACCTATTATTAACAGAGTAACTTTTCTGGTATCAGCTTTGAGTATTTTAGGATTAACTGGAACCCTACAAGCTAGTAACAGCAATACCTTACTAGTATGACTTGTACTTTACCCGTTTGCATACTGCATGTTGCTGCTATGTTGTACGTACTAGTTACGGATCTGTTGGACATATGAAATGTAGGTTATTATGTACTTTAGTTTTTAAAACCCCACCAATGGAACCCCAACAAATTTTAACCCACCCAAACCTTCTACATAGATTCTAGAACATAATTAGGCAATAAATATTGTAGTTTTCTTCTTTATATATATAGTTAAACGATTATAAAACGGGACTACTTATGACACAGGATACGTAAAAAATGTTTCTATAAATTCGACGTTTAGTTATCGTAACGTCAAACGGAGGTCAGACGACCCTTTTAATTTTTAAGGAGTTGAAATAAGTACACATTAAATTGTACCAAATGTTTATTTATTTTGTAAAATGGAGGAGTAAAGCCTCATTGTTGGCGCAAAAGTGTGTGGAGTAAACTAGTAATACATATGTATTTTCTCAGAGGAAAATATTTGTGGGAAATGGGAGGATATGATATAAATATGTATGGTTAACGAGATCGGCAGGGGTAAAATGGGCGCCAACCCTATGTGCAAGACTGGAAACAGTGTAACAGTGTGATATTTGTGGTTGCAGATATTATTCTAGGCCAGGGAGCAGTAATCATATGAGGAGGAAAATGATACTGTTTCTTTTACTAACCCATGTCCAGTACACATTATAATTCGTTGCTATGATTATGGGAATTAATACTGGCAAACATAGAGTCCATGGGGTACAGACTTCCCATATTACTGCCATATAACATATAATTAAAGATCAGCCAAAATAATTAATAACTATCTCAAAAAAATAAGCATTAATCATTAAATTGGCCTAAAATCACAAATATCAATTGCAAATCAAATATTCTGACTTGATAAAATCTCATTACACATAATAATTACATCGCTGTCAGGCGTAATTGACATAAAACACATACAGGATTTAAATTACATACACGTCTCACGTGTGACGATTCATTAGCATAAACGAATTACTTAGTCATTTAATTACCATACAATTAACGATTATTGAAATGTTACAACTTTTACAACAGATAAGAAATTTAGACAATTTTGAGATAAATGTTCTCTCAATCAAGGTTTATCTTCAATTAGATACTCATAAAAGCAGTTTCCTTAAAACTGTTCGAATGAAGTTGATCTGCCATGGTACAGAGCCCATAGGACTTAAAAAGTAATCGGCAAAATTGTCTCTGTACGTGTACGCTGCTGGTCTCCTCTCACTGCTGGTGCGATGACGTCGCTGTCGTACAGTCCTGTTATTTCAAGAGTGTATTTAAATCTTACGCCATCTCTATCCCTCACAAAGTTGTGTAAGGTAAAACATACTTTGGCTATGCTTGTGACCACTTTTACATCACAAGCCATCGCCTTGTAAAAAATGCGCCATTTGCTGCCGAGTATACCGAAAGCACACTCAACGCACCTTTGATCCCTGCAATGGCGATANTGTAAAAAATGCGCCATTTGCTGCCGAGTATACCGAAAGCACACTCAACGCACCTTTGATCCCTGCAATGGCGATAGTTGTAGACTCTTTAACGAACAGTAAGGTTCTGACCATTGTAAGGACGCATCAAGTGCCTGAAGACTTTGTCAGCAATGAACACAGATGGGTAAGGGAGTTGTGTTAACACTAATTCGCTCTGGAGGCGGTAAGTTCAAAGAACCTTCTTCCAATTTCTTCCCGAAGCTTGTATGGCTGAACACAGTTGGAGCAGATTCTCTACCATATGCTCCAACGTAAACGAACTTGTACTTGCTGTCTGCTACTGCCATCAAAACAATAGAAAAGTAATTCTTATAATTGTAGAACATTGAACCAGAGTGTGGTGGATTTATAATTCTAACGTACTTACCGTCAATTGCACCTAGGCATCGAGGACATTTACAATTTGTCATAAAGCCAGTCGCAATGTCTCTCCAAGTATTTACGTCGTCCAGTGGTACAGGCACATCTTTGTGTAATACTACCCATATAGCAGTGCACATTTGTTTTACAATCATGCTTACCGTTGTTACACCAACCCGAAATGTATAGTGTAGGTCAACGTATGTACATCCTGATGCCAACAATCTGAAACAAACATATTCATTGTACAACATTATCCTATACAAAAAAAAACATAAAAACGTATTTCATAAAAGAGATTTAAATAAATAAAATAATTATATGTTTGGTGTTTTGTTTCAGGTAAATACATGCAGCCCAAATGGAGAAACATTAGGAACGCTTTCGTGAGAAATCACAGAGCCACATGGAAGAAGAAGTCTGGGGATGCAAAAAAACAAAACGTGTATGCTACACAGTTGGATTTTCTGACTGCACTCCCAAACCACAACGAGGCAGAAGATTCCTTGGCCAACAACTCGGCAGTGGAAGCAAGTACTCCTGATGGCGATCTTAAAGGTTCCCCAGATTTTCAACAGGATATGAATGTATCCAATGAACCATCTACTAGTCCACTATTTAGAAGAAAAAGAAGAAATTGTAATATAAGTTAGAACATTATATTGATGTGATATCAAAACAAACTCANACACTATTTAGAAGAAAAAGAAGAAATTGTAATATAAGTTAGAACATTATATTGATGTGATATCAAAACAAACTCAAGAGACCGTTTTACAGCATAAAGATGACGATTTCAATTTCTTCTTATTATTGATGCCAAATATGAAAAATTGAGTGATGTTGATAAATTAAAATTTCGCAGTGACGTATTGCAACTGATGTTGAAATATACCACTCAATCATAACCACAGTACGGAGTCCTGCCAGCACCCACCATCCAAACCAACGCTGATCACGTGAATTCCCTCAACTTCCATACAACAATGCTTGGCCTTGGCCCTGAACTAAACTATCTGGATTTCCAACNGATCACGTGAATTCCCTCAACTTCCATACAACAATGCTTGGCCTTGGCCCTGAACTAAACTATCTGGATTTCCAACAAATTTATTCCCCAATGTAACGTCACGTGTCAAATCTACCCAACTTTATGAGATCAGAATATCAGCAACAACCGGCCCAAACACACATCCAGGCTACTGCCAGTAACAANATCTACCCAACTTTATGAGATCAGAATATCAGCAACAACCGGCCCAAACACACATCCAGGCTACTGCCAGTAACAATCAACAACTACACAAGAACCCGGTGCGCACTGAAACAGTTACTTCGTTCAATAATACGTTTTATGGAAACAGCATACTTGCTACTGACCAACGCANTGTAAAAAATGCGCCATTTGCTGCCGAGTATACCGAAAGCACACTCAACGCACCTTTGATCCCTGCAATGGCGATATTTGTAGATTCTTTAACGAGCAGTATGGTTCTTACCATTGTAAGGACGCATCAAGTGCCCGAAGACTTTGTCAGCAATGAACACAGACAGTAAGGGACTTGTGTTAACACTAATTCGCTCTGGAGGCGGTAAGTTCAAAGAACCTTCTTCCAATTTCTTCCCGAAGCTTGTATGGCTGAACACAGTTCGAGCAGATTCTCTACCATATGCTCCAACGTAAACGAACTTGTACTTGTTGTCTGCTACTGCCATCAAAACAATAGAAAAGTAATTCTTATAATTGTAGAACATTGAACCAGAGTGTGGTGTATTTATAATTCTAACGTACTTACCGTCAATTGCACCTAGGCAATGAGGACATTTACAATTTGTCATAAAGCCAGTCGCAATGTCTCTCCAAGTATTTACGTCATCCAGTGGTACAGGCACATCTTTGTGTAATACTACCCATATAGCAGTGCACATTTGTTTTACAATCATGCTTACCGTTGTTACACCAACCCGAAATGTATAGTGTAGGTCAACGTATGTACATCCTGATGCCAACAATCTGAAACAAACATATTCATTGTACAACATTATCCTATACAAAAAAAAAACATAAAAACGTATTTCATAACAGAGATTTAAATAAATAAAATAATTATATGTTTGGTGTTTTGTTTCAGGTAAATACATGCAGCCCAAATGGAGAAACATTAGGAACGCTTTCGGGAGAAATCACAGAGCTACATGGAAGAAGAAGTCTAGGGATGCAAAAAAACAAAACGTGTATGCTACACAGTTGGATTTTCTGACTGCACTCCCAAACCACAACGAGGCAGAAGATTCCTTGGCCAACAACTCGGCAGTGGAAGCAACTACTCCTGATGGCGATCTTAAAGGTTCCCCAGATTTTCAACAGGATATGAATGTATCCAATGAACCATCTACTAGTACACTATTTAGAAGAAAAAGAAGAAATTGTAATATAAGTTAGAACATTATATTGATGTGATATCAAAACAAACTCAAGAGACCGTTTTACAGCATAAAGATGACGATTTCAATTTCTTCTTATTATTGATGCCAAATATGAAAAATTGAGTGATGTTGATAAATTAAAATTTCGCAGTGACGTATTGCAACTGATGTTGAAATATACCACTCAATCATAACCACAGTACGGAGTCCTGCCAGCACCCACCATCCAAACCAACGCTGATCACGTGAATTCCCTCAACTTCCATACAACAATGCTTGGCCTTGGCCCTGAACTAAACTATCTGGATTTCCAACCAATTTACTCCCCAATGTAACGTCACGTGTCAAGTCTACCCAACTTTATGAGATCAGAATATCAGCAACAACCGGCCCAAACACACATCCAGGCTACTGCCAGTAACAATCAACAACTACACAAGAACCCGGTGCGCACTGAAACAGTTACTTCGTTCAATAATACGTTTTATGGAAACAGCATACTTGCTACTGACCAACGCAGCTATTGTTCATCTCACCAACCGATACTGTGATGAGTAATACTTCCAATAATTTCAGTTCCTTGTTATCACTCCTTTAACAGTTCCCATCACGTGAACTATCAATGATTAACTGCCAATGAAATTGTGTTTTTACTATATCGCGTTGGATTTTAGATTTATGTGTTTATTGATGGCAATTTGATGTCCACTTTATTGAAGGCTACTTTTATTTTGTTCGTAAATGTTTTTTTTTTTTTTTCCCATATGTAGCTACTATTTACCACTTTCTGTGTGACCATACACGGTTTACAATTCTTTAAAGTGAAATCTTTGCCTTGTTGTTGCCCTAACATGTTACTACAGCGTCAATGATTTAATTACAAATGATATGAACTAGCAGACCGAAGTTTTATTTTTGTTTGTATTGTTTTTGTCTAATAGCTCACTAGTGCAATGGTTTATGGTCAAAATTGAATTAAGATCATTGTTATTACTTTAAAGCATGAAGATTAATTTTTATTCATAGTACGCTTTATGTTTACTGTAACAAACATAATATACATGATAATAATGATATATTTCAATATAATGATTGAAAATTATTGTATCAGCATTACAACTAATAACAATATGTAAATTATATATACTTGTTATTTCTTATAACGTCAAGATATTATGCGACTTTATACGGTAGTATACTTACGTTGTTTAGAATTTGACTACATTTTAAAATGTTTTTTTTTCATCATTGATATTATGTTTGGAAATGCTTTGTTGAAGAAATTGCATTAAAGACTATATTTGTTTGATAAGAAGGATCCGATATGATTTGAAATGTGGAACAAGTTTTTGCAAACGACGTGTAAATTAGGCTAACAATGTTAGGGTAACACTAACAAGGGCCACTTTCTCGAAATTACAAGCGTAGAATTTACAATTCTTCCTAATTAGAAATAAGCAAACATTATTTGGCGTACAATTTCAGTTAAACCAAAGCTATTTGACTAATAAATTATAGCTATAAGAATTTATAAGATTTAATGAGTAAAATTACCCCTACCTGAGTGTAGTTGATAACATTTCCTCAGGGACAAAGGCTAATCCACGAATCAAGCCGGGATCGTTTTTCACAGAAGATCTAACCTTGCTCGAGAGCTCATCAAATTACGCCTGAAGTAATTAAAAAACTTTTCACTGTCTTCTTTAAGTGCATGAAATAAAGTGTAAAATACTCCTCTTTCTAGCCACACACTTGGAATGGGGTGAACTAACCACCGCCTTATTCTACGTTGTTTTTTAAGCAACAAGTAAACTACAACACGATCCATTCTCTATCTCTATTCAACAAATGTAAACTAATCGATTTCCACCCCACCTGCTAACGACGTACATTTAAAAATGCATGAACAAATTTACCAAAATGTCATACGTACGTTCGGAAAGACGTCCGTTTGCAAACGCATTGGCAACGGATGATAAACACATTAAAACAAAGGCGTGCGTTTTGAGACGTACGCGCCAAAACGCAGTGCATAAACCCAGCCTTAAAATCATTCATGTCAAAATGGGATATGATATATGATGAATGCTCGTGAAAATACGGTCAGTACGTGGTTTTCTGTCCGCTGTCTCAGATGTTTCACCGTAAAATTGATAGATGGCAGCACATATACCACTTCCAATCGCAAGTGGATAGATGGCAGCACGGGTACCATTTGGTGTGTTCGCTTCTAACCCAGAAAGTGGACAAATCCGTGCTTTTATGCCACTTCTGAAAGCTCTTCGGTTTACATTGGCCACACATCGCAAGTGAACAAACGCACGGCTGACTTAAAAAGCACATTTACATCTGCTCGGAATGTAAACACTGTGATTTGCGACAGTGTTGATCGAGTTTTTAGCAAAATAAAAGCACTGACTTCATAGTAAAAAATACACTTTTTTTGCGGGACTCCAAATAACGGTTTTTTAATTATTCTGCAGTACATTTTACATTAATGTGCTTTTAAATGTGTTATTTTTGCAGGATGTTGGTGCTTTGGGCTGATTCGCAAAACACTATCACAGAATTTGTATGAAATATTACTTATGAAAAAGTATGTTTTGTCCCTTTAGCTTTTACAATGCCATAAAATGTAATGTTTAGGCCAAGAAAGTCACCATATTTTTTTTTTTTTTGCAGTGAGTATTTGATCGTAAGCCATTATGAAAAAGCGTAGTTTCCATTTATCCGACATCAATGGATTATTGGCGGAAAATATTTCTTCAAGTAAACATTTTTTTAGAGATATTTTTGCCGCCGCTTTAGTGATTGAATCAGCTTTTATGAACACAGATATCGGGATTATATCCGTGCTCCAAGATGTCATACCACAATGACATCATCTATAGTTTTACAATATTTCATGTAGTATAGAATATGTACTTAGTTTTNTAGAGATATTTTTGCCGCCGCTTTAGTGATTGAATCAGCTTTTATGAACACAGATATCGGGATTATATCCGTGCTCCAAGATGTCATACCACAATGACATCATCTATAGTTGTACAATATTTCATGTAGTATAGAATATGTACTTAGTTTTCAATCGAATTCCCACTAAATTTTTCTCTTTGCAGAGAAGCATTACTCATACTTATATAAAAAATTCTTAATCATGAAATATGGGATAAATATTTAAATTATAAACCTTTGATTGTAAATTTAGTAAAAAATAATCGATAATTAGTTAAACAGATGGTTTTATTAAAAATGTTCTGCCNAAACCTTTGATTGTAAATTTAGTAAAAAATAATCGATAATTAGTTAAACAGATGGTTTTATTAAAAATGTTCTGCCTTCATGTTCATGTAACTCAACGAGCCTTGGTGCAGACGCAATATAATTACTTTAGTTATTTGCCCACGACTTTCATCAANCAAGTGGATAGATGGCAGCACGGGTACCATTTGGTGTGTTCGCTTCTAACCCAGAAAGTGGACAAATCCGTGCTTTGGATGAGTGCGCTTTTATGCCACTTCTGAAAGCTCTTCGCTTTACATTGGCCACACATCGCAAGTGAACAAACGCACGGCTGACTTAAAAAGCACATTTACATCTGCTCGGAATGTAAACACTGTGATTTGCGACAGTGTTGATCGAGTTTTTAGCAAAATAAAAGCACTGACTTCATAGTNCAGTGTTGATCGAGTTTTTAGCAAAATAAAAGCACTGACTTCATAGTAAAAATACACTTTTTTTGCGGGACTCCAAATAACGGTTTTTTAATTATTCTGCAGTACATTTTACATTAATGTGCGTTTAAATGTGTTATTTTTGCAGGATGTTGGTGCTTTGGGCTGATTCGCAAAACACTATCACAGAATTTGTATGAAATATTACTTATGAAAAAGTATGTTTTGTCCCTTTAGCTTTTACAATGCCATAAAATGTAATGTTTAGGCCAAGAAAGTCACCATATTTTTTTTTTTTTTGCAGTGAGTATTTGATCGTAAGCCATTATGAAAAAGCGTAGTTTCCATTTATCCGACATCAATGGATTATTGGCGGAAAATATTTCTTCAAGTAAACATTTTTTTGGAGATATTTTTGCCGCCGCTTTAGTGATTGAATCAGCTTTTATGAACACAGATATCGGGATTATATCCGTGCTCCAAGATGTCATACCACAATGACATCATCTATAGTTTTACAATATTTCATGTAGTATAGAATATGTACTTAGTTTTCAATCGAATTCCCACTAAATTTTTCTCTTTGCAGAGAAGCATTACTCATACTTATATAAAAAATTCTTAATCATGAAATATGGGATAAATATTTAAATTATAAACCTTTGATTGTAAATTTAGTAAAAAATAATCGATAATTAGTTAAACAGATGGTTTTATTAAAAATGTTCTGCCTTCATGTTCATGTAACTCAACGAGCCTTGGTGCAGACGCAATATAATTACTTTAGTTATTTGCCCACGACTTTCATCAAAAAGAAAAAAAAATGCCCCTTAACGGTTAGAACAACTGCGAAAGCTTTCCTTCGTAAAATTTAACTAAACGGTTTCATTAAACACAGGTGGTTTTATTGAAACTATACATATGCCATTGAAATTCCAGTATTCTTAGAATTTGTGCTTTCTTAAAGGGCTTAAAATCTATGTAAGACTGCCTAGTAAAATAAAACTCGCATATCTGAAGACTGTGTTAAAATAACTACACATAATTTTTAGTGATCAGTATTTGTAAGTTTTCCAATAAATAAAAAAATTGCAAGTTGGAGCCACGGAATGTACAAATACATTAGTTAAATTCGCGAAACAGAGTATCTGCCATAACTGTGAGCAGCTTGAACACATTGTTAGTAAATTAGTTGGTTCAGGCGTCACAAAAAAAAAAAAGAAGAAAAAAAGATGCTCACATTGTTTGTATAATCCTGTAATGGAAGAAAGACTCGATGTAAGACGANAAAAAAAAAGAAGAAAAAAAGATGCTCACATTGTTTGTATAATCCTGTAATGGAAGAAAGACTCGATGTAAGACGATAACAGGCCAGTTCCTCTTCCGTCAGTCATTTTAATTTTTATTATAATGTTCTCATTTTTGTTAGTTCGAAGTTAATGTGTGTCTGCACTTCGAAAACCATCTGCTTAAAAATATTGTTTTGTAAAAAAAATTGACAGTCCATCCACGAATACTATCAAAATAAATCTTTACTTTCATTTTTAATTTGATATCATAATCTAAGAGGATTACCTAAACTAACCAAAGACAGTAGGTGAACAACTGTTGTTACAGTTTGAACTTACCTCAAATAGGTTGTGAATAAGGGTTTTACAGTTTAAACTGACCTAAACTTACATAAGATTGTGTGTGTTACACTGTTGAAAACCAGTGGAAACGTACTAAACCGTTTTACGATTTTTGAAGTAACACGAATGAGCAATTAATTTTTCTCAGGCGATATCAGTAACTTTCTTAGAGAAAAGCCTTACAGAACATTCTCATACGTTCGTATTGTTAACGTTGTCGGTAAAGTTTATTTCTCTATTCACTCCACATCCATGCCTTTGAAGCTGGATTTCCAGANCGTATTGTTAACGTTGTCGGTAAAGTTTATTTCTCTATTCACTCCACATCCATGCCTTTGAAGCTGGATTTCCAGAGAAAATTAAACTGGTTGGTGGCCTTTCATTTCAGGGAAGGACACCTCGCAATATCTTTATAAAATTAATTTTGTTAAGTAATAGTTACTTTGATCTTGAACTATCAGTCCTAAATGTGAAACTAGATGGTGGTGGTTTTCTGNAATTTTGTTAAGTAATAGTTACTTTGATCTTGAACTATCAGTCCTAAATGTGAAACTAGATGGTGGTGGTTTTCTGATAGATTTAATTTTTGTTCAGATGGCAAAAAAAACTTGCAAATGTTTTGAATTATTTATTATTCGTTGACTTTTCAGGTGTCGTGTAAAAATATTAGACTTGCCACAATAGAAAGAAAAACCGTAGAGGTTGTAGGGATTTGAACAGCATTCATATTTTTATTTTGAAACTTGTAGGGAGAGTAAAGGAGTCTATAGGCTGTTCGCGGTAAAGTGAGCACTTTTAAGGCCATAGTTACTTTTTTCTTATCAGCCATTTTTAATCCTTCCACCACCTTTTAAAAATAAATATTGCCATGTAAGTAATAGACAGTGTATATATTTCGCCGGAATCGAAAGTTAACTTGTAAAGCTACAATAAATTATATTTATTGTCTATTATTCAAAATGAAAGGGCTTCAAAGGGGACTCACTTTACCGTGAATAGCCTATAACAATATACGTCGCATAGTCTTCAGCGATAAAATAAGTTGGTAAGTGGGGTTTCTGAGAAAACTCCACACGTTTAGTATGGCGGAATGTCACCAAGATTAAAGTGCAGTAGCAANTGGTAAGTGGGGTTTCTGAGAAAACTCCACACGTTTAGTATGGCGGAATGTCACCAAGATTAAAGTGCAGTAGCAAGGCAGAATTTTGGTTGGATCTACTTCTTCTCAACTTGGTTGTGTTTGGCGGCTTGCCTTTCGACAATTCGTAGAACATCTTGTTTGAGTCGTTTTTTAACCTAGTATATGAACCTGACGTTCTTTTACATTTTTCCAACTAAGAGCTCTGTTGTTNGTGTTTGAGTCGTTTTTTAACCTAGTATATGAACCTGACGTTCTTTTACATTTTTCCAACTAAGAGCTCTGTTGTTGTATATATAAATTTACGCCTTCCTTATTTAATTACGGTTAAAATTTAACGTTTTCGTCTTATGTTTCTGTTGTAGTATAACATGTTTTAACTTTCGCAACTGCTTTGAACCGACGCCAGGGAACACGAATTTAAATTGAGCAGTGCCTGGAAAACACTTATGTGAATAACCGCNTTTTAACTTTCGCAACTGCTTTGAACCGACGCCAGGGAACACGAATTTAAATTGAGCAGTGCCTGGAAAACACTTATTTGAATAACCGTGAGAACCAGTAAGCCACCCTCCCGTCACAGGGCTGGAACGCGAATCATAAGCCCCAGAAAGGGGCAAACAACCCAAGCGTTCTCAACTCCGCTCGTAGAGGATGCTCAACAAGAACACCCGCGGATCAATTCCCGCAATCAGTGTTGCCATCTTTAGAAATATAGTAAGAGAAAAGGGCCAAGCCCTTAAGTCACCAAAATTTTAATAGTAGCGTATTTAAAATCATCACNTAGAAATATAGTAAGAGAAAAGGGCCAAGCCCTTAAGTCACCAAAATTTTAATAGTAGCGTATTTAAAATCATCACTCTGTCTCACATATTATAACCATTAGCTGGTAAACTCTTAATATAAAAGGTTTTTAAAAAAAAATATTTATAAAAAAAAGACAACACTAAATTCGGAGTAATAAATATATATATTTTTTTTTTCATACATTAAACAATAATGAGTATCATGTGAGTTGTTTTGCAATTACCACCTAAAAAATTATATTATTTTAATAATACAAAATGCAAAACAAAGTGTAATGACGCAATATTCATAATTTCTCGGGACACGGGTGTAAAATTCTTTCGTGCGTATGAAGTTTTGGAAAGTGTCATAATATTTTTATCGGGTTCAAGTTTAAAGCCGTGGTGGCTCGTTTCCCGTGTTTGTTTATCGGGCGGACGTCTGCNTGGTAAGTGGGGTTTCTGAGAAAACTCCACACGTTTAGTATGGCGGAATGTCACCAAGATTAAAGTGCAGTAGCAATGCAGAATTTTGGTTGGATCTACTTCTTCTCAACTTGCTGGTGTTTGGCGGCTTGCCTTTCGACAATTCGTAGAACATCGTGTTTGAGTCGTTTTTTAACCTAGTATATGAACCTGACGTTCTTTTACATTTTTCCAACTAAGAGCTCTGTTGTTGTATATATAAATTTACGCCTTCCTTATTTAATTACGGTTAAAATTTAACGTTTTCGTCTTATGTTTCTGTTGTAGTATAACATGTTTTAACTTTCGCAACTGCTTTGAACCGACGCCAGGGAACACGAATTTAAATTGAGCAGTGCCTGGAAAACACTTATTTGAATAACCGTGAGAACCAGTAAGCCACCCTCCCGTCACAGGGCTGGAACGCGAATCATAAGCCCCAGAAAGGGGCAAACAACCCAAGCGTTCTCAACTCCGCTCGTAGAGGATGCTCAACAAGAACACCCGCGGATCAATTCCCGCAATCAGTGTTGCCATCTTTAGAAATATAGTAAGAGAAAAGGGCCAAGCCCTTAAGTCACCAAAATTTTAATAGTAGCGTATTTAAAATCATCACCCTGTCTCACATATTATAACCATTAGCATATAAACTCTTAATATAAAAGGTTTTTTAAAAAAAAATTATTTATAAAAAAAGACAACACTAAATTCGGAGTAATAAATATATAAATATTTTTTTTTTCATACATTAAACAATAATGAGTATCATGTGAGTTCTTTTGCAATTACCACCTAAAAAATTATATTATATTAATAATACAAAATGCAAAACAAAGTTAATGTGGATATTCAATTAAATTAAGTTTTTTAAATGTATTCATTGATTTAAACAAACATAAATCTTATGGGATCAGTGGTGACCAACTAAGTATTTTACTTATACTCATGCATACAAAGTTTTCCATAAATATATTTTTTACTTCATAATTCCGGTATTAATTATTAACAAATGGGCTGCGAAAAAGTCCATGACATAAGCATCGAATTTTTTATTTTGCGACCAAAAAAATAAGAGGACATGGCTTTCTTGAATTTGAAGAGCAGCTAGCAGATCAACAGCCACACGGCGAAACATCTCTGCCGGGAAGCTGGTAAGCAAATCTATAGCCACGGTGAAACACCGTTGCCATGAGACTGGGCTGGATATCAGCAAGGCATTTCGAGCAGCAAGATGCCGGAATATGTACACTGAACAGCCAAAAAAACTGGAATAGGCGTGCGTATGCAAATAACAGAGGTATGGAACCAATCAGAGTAACGCGATGCGGTCGGCAGCTAGGTCGGTTACTGCTGCTGCAATGGCAGGTTATCAAGATTTAAGTGAGTTTGAACGTGGTGTTATAGTCGGCGCACGAGAGATGGGACATAGCATCTCCGAGGTAGCGATAAAATTTGGATTTTCGCGTACGACCGTGAATATCGGGAATCCGGTAAAACGTCAAATCTTCGACATCGCTGAGGCCGGAAAAAGATCGTGAAAGAACGGGAAAAACGACGACTGACAAGAATCATTAAACGTGACAGACGTGCAACCCTTTCTCAAATTGGCGCAGATTGGATTTGTGGACTGCCCTGCAGGATTCATGGTGTGAATTGCCTCCTGCATACCTTCAGACATTAGTCGAGTCCATGCCACGTCGTCTTGCGGCACTTCTACGTGCTCGAGGGGCCCTACACGATATTAGGCAGGTGTACCAGTTTTTTTGGCTCTTCAGTGTAGGTATCAAGCCATATAGGGAAGGTGGACCGCACTACAAATTAAAAAAATATATATATATCCATCCAAAGTAACAAACAGGAGAAAATTAACACGCGATTCACTCATAAAATATATTTTAAAAAACCAATAAAGTACACTCACCGCAAGCGGTGATGCAAAGTTTTACGACATAATTTGTCGAAAATAGGACTACGTAAAAATTATGTGACTTCACATAATGAAACTTAGAAGAGAAAATAAAGGTCACGTCAGCACACCAAAGTATTGTGCGCGACTGGACAATTTCGCCCGCATGGTAGATTCGATACAATCGAAAGGCCATGTAGTGGTCTCGAATTACATTAGAGATTAATGCTAACAACATATTTAAATTTCCTTTTCACATTATATAAATTACATTAACGTTATGTGGAACAGATTTTTCTGTTTTAACAATTAATGTTTCATAACAAGACAAAATTTTAACACAGACGCTAAAGTGCCAGCTATCGTGGCACAAAACGCTTGAATAAGTTATAGTAGAGCGTCACTAAAAAGTATGTTTACAAAACAGTAACAGCAAATTCTTAATTATAAGTAACCCGACATTTTATGTTTTCAGACAGCAATTATTAACATTTTAGTAAAATTTTACAGATGAATGAGACAAATGAAGAACAGAGACAATCGACAGGGCTTTGCTATAAATATAACTGAAAAGCGAATTAAAGCTAGATCAGGTAAGTGCCGCAAAAAAAAAAAACGGCACGCCAGCTTGACAGAGGTGAACTCGTCCCTCATTGGCCAAGCTACTCAGTTTCATAGGAGGGAAGCAGCCAGGAAGTGGCCGCGTATTAGCCAACAGCTCCACCCAGTCTGGAAGCACCCCTGCACAGTCAACAGTATATAAATGCACGAGAAAATAAATAAAAATATTTATCTATATTTTCTATAAAAACCAAGGAATATTAATTAAAACCAAAAATTAAACCAACAAAACTCAGGAATTCACTTAAGGTAAGTTACCCGCTGTGTGCTCACTGCCTTCAGGAAAAATAAACTAGAACTAAAATTTGCCCTCTCTCCCAATTACCCTCTCGGATTTCATACTCGAGGTGCCTTTTTCGGAACGTTTTCCGTCATTTCCTCTGGATGGGGCCCGGCACGTGGCCCTTTTTTTACTGCCCTTATTTCTGCCATGTGGTTTGGACAATGCTGGACGCCATGAAATCATTTAAAAATGCACACTCTTTTTTTTGTAACATATTATTCATTCCACAAACCTAGTTATTCATCACGGATTTTTTTTTTTTTGTTACCCATGGTGATGATTCTTTCTTGTTCGTATAGTAATCAAAGCAAACGCAAAGGCCCACGATATACGCTTAAAGACTCTTAGAACCATGAGAAATAAAACTTTGGTGGTGCCTCCCCTCCTCCCCCCTTCACCGAACATTTTACGCGATGCAACAGAGCCTCGGTAGGTAACAGCTACTTCCGAAACTGTGCCCTGAAGATAAAGACTGCATTTCTGCAACGAACGATTTTAATGCAACGCGGTATCCAAGTACGTAGGTATATGAAAATAAGTTGTTCTAGCACCTTATCAAAAAAAACATTTTTTATCTACATTATAGTAATATCTGTCATAATAATAACATACTTGTGATTATGACTATTTTACCTCGCTTGGAAATCACATGCTTACAAGTTATCAAGGTAACTTGCACAGTAGGCGGGAAAACCAAATGTGATTTTCAGAAGTACTTAGCTAAAAGTTCTTCACGGTAAACTGAGCACTTTTCAAAGCCCTGATTAAGATATACTTGTGTGTACATTGTGTATTATTCCGCCAATTGTAAAACTAACATTGCCATGGGTCTGATCTCTTTAATAGGTATTCACAATAATGCGATGCGATGCGGCNGATATACTTGTGTGTACATTGTGTATTATTCCGCCATATGTAATATTAACATTGCCATGGGTCTGATCTCTTTAATAGGTATTCACAATAATGCGATGTGTTCGACGCCGATGAGCGCCGAGAGAATCCGTTTGCTGATTCACTATAATGCGACGGTTTGTTCGGCGGCGGACGCGATGCTGCCAACCATCCTCGCGAAAGAAATTTCGTTTTCTGGCTTACAATATAGAACAAAATATGTACGAAAAGAGTGGCAAATGTTGGAGTGTAAACAAACAGAAAGTAAACAGACAGACAGCCAAGAAGCAGACACGCTGTAAAGCGGACGTTTGAGTGATGCAGGACGAAGAATATTGGAACTAATAATATGAGTATGAGAGATGTTTCCGACGGAGAAGAATTATTTCAATGCTGCTGCTGAATAAAATGAATCGCCGGCGTTGGAGTGTACGGCCATAAACAAGGCCCGAGTTCGACAAAGCGACCAAGGCGAATTGGCGAAATGTAAATAAACAATACTTCTTCTTCTTCCTCTCTATCGCAGTTCAGCGCCTTCGGTTGCAACGTAAGAACTTCCGTCAAACAACTCGACGCCGTCGGTCGGCGACAGTCGGCTGCTTTGCTCTGATTGGCTACTGCTCGTCGTGCTGCATCGCAACGCATCACGCTATTGTGAATACCGCTTTATTGATGCGACGGTCAAGTGAAACTGTATGAACTTTTTAGAAAAGTAAATATTTTAACAATTTGCTACTTTTTACATTTATATGCATTAAAAAAATAAATCATTACATTACTCACTAATGTTTACTTAACACTTTTAATTCAATGTTGTTGGTTCGCCATTCCGGTAGATAGCTCCTCCGCATGAAAAATAAATCCTTTACGTTCTATCTCCAATACTCTCAATTAATTTTAGCCAAATTTAGCAAGTAAGTAATACTATTGTCGGCCATGTAAACATATTTAATTTAAATTAATGCTTAATGCGTATTTTCAAAAGAGAAGTCGTACAAATATTTTAGGTTTATTTGGTATATCTACCATATCATTCGACCAATTTCGACAAAATTTTGTATACCGAAAGTATCTAACTATCTATTAGAAGAATTATATATGCCTACGCATAGCCACTTTTCCCGCCATTTTGTAAGTTAGTGCCACGCGAATAAATAAAGTTTTTATGTCATATTTCGAGAAACAATGGACTGATTTCTACCAAATTTGACAAACAGGTATAATACTGCGGTAGCTTATGTAAACTGGTATGTTTTAAGACGGGTTACGTGCATATTTTCAAAGTGGTGGCAATATAGCCATTTTAGCCTAGTATGCCATATTTTAAAAACCATGTAATTAATTCCAACTTAACTTTGTAAGCTGGCTGTATTTATTAGAACCATCAGATGTGTCCCCACAAAGTCTCTTGTCCTTCATTTTGTTAGATAGCATTACATGGCAAATCACATTTTTTTATGTCATATCTCCGGAGAAAACCAACAGATTCCCACCATATTTGGCAAACAAGTATCACCGTGGCAGGCCATGTAAATNCATCCTCGCGAAAGAAATTTCGTTTTCTGGCTTACAATATAGAACAAAATATGTACGAAAAGAGTGGCAAATGTTGAAGTGTAAACAAACAGAAGTAAACAGACAGACAGCCAAGAAGCAGACACGCTGTAAAGCGGACGTTTGAATGATGCAGGACGAAGAATATTGGAACTAATAATATGAGTATGAGAGATGTTTCAGACGGAGAAGAATTATTTCAATGCTGCTGCTGAATAAAATGAATCGCCGGCGTTGGAGTGTACGGCCATAAACAAGCCCAGAGTTCGACAAGGCGACCGAGGCGAATTGGCGAAATGTAAATAAACAATACTTCTTCTTCTTCCTCTCTATCGCAGTCCAGCGCCGTCGGTCGCAACGTAAGAACTTCCGTCAAACAACTCGACGCCGTCGGTCGGCGACAGTCGGCTGCTTTGCTCTGATTGGCTACTGCTCGTCGTGCTGCATCGCAACGCATCACGCTATTGTGAATACCGCTTTATTGATGCGACGGTCAAATGAAACTGTATGAACTTTTTAGAAAAGTAAATATTTTAACAATTCGCTACTTTTTACATTTATATGCATTTAAAAAAGAGATCATTACATTACTCACTAATGTTTACCTAACACCTAATTCAATGTTGTTGGCCCGCCATTTTGGAAGATAGCTCCTCCTCATGAAAAATAAACCTTTATGTTCTATCTCGAAAACTCTCAACTAATTTTAGCCGAATATGGCAAGTAAGTAATAGTATAGTAGGCCATGTAAATATATGTAATTTAAATTAATGCTTAATGCATATTTTCAAAAGAGAAGTCGTACAATTATTTTGAGGTTTATTTGGTATATCTACCATATAGTTCGACCAATTTCGATCAAATTTTGTATACCGAAAGTATCTAACTATATATTAGAAGAATCATATATGCCAACGCATAGCCACTTTTGTCCTCCATTTTGTAAGTTAGTGCCACGCGAATAAATAAAATTTTTATGTCATATCTGGAGAAACAATGGACTGATTCCTACCAAATTTGGCAAACATGTTTAGTACTGCGGTAGCTTATCTAAACTGGTATGTTTTAAGCAGGTCATGTGCTTATTTTCAAAGTGGTGGCCATATAACCATTTTAGCCTAGTATGCCAAATGGTTGAAACCATGTAATTAATTCCAACTTAACTTTGTATGCTGGCTGTATTTATTAAAACCATCAGATGTGTCCTCACAAAGTCTCTTGTCCTCCATTATATCATATCTCCGGAGAAAACCAACAGATTCCCACCATATTTGGCAAACAAGTATCACCGTGGCAGGCCATGTAAATTTATATGTTCTGAGTGGGTTACACTTAGTTTCAAAATGGCGGTCATGTAGTTATTTTAACTTAGTATGCCTTATCTACGAAACTACGGAAGAATAAATTTCAACTTAGCTTCGTATCCTGGCAGTTTCTATTATAACCATCAAATTTGTCCCGCCACGATAGAGCCTCATTTCTACTCAATTTTGTAAGATAGCCCCACATGAAAAAAAAAGTCTTTGTCATATCTCGGGAAACAATATACCTATTCCTGCCAAATTTCGCGCAGGAGTTTTAATGTGATGGACCATTGTAATTAGTATGTTTTAAGTGTTACAGACACTAATTTTCAGAATGGCGGCTATAATAACACATTAGTTTAGTCTGCTTTATCTACGAATCTGTGTAACAGATTTTAACAAACTTTGTATAGCCTATATATAACAATCGTCGAATGTGCTACTACATAATATTCTTGTCCTCCATTTATGAAGATCGCCACATGAAAAAAAGTTGGTTTTATGTCATATCTTGAGGACCAATCAACTGATTCCCACCAAATTGTACATGCAAGTAGTGCTACAGTAGGGTATGTAGACTAACATGTTTTAGATGCGTTAGGTCCTTTTTTTAGTGGCGTCAATATAAATAATTTTGGTTGGTATGTTATATTTACTAAACAATTCAACAAAAAATAACCAAATTTTTTACATTAGCAATGTTTATTATAAACATCAATGATGCATACAGAGATCCTATTTTGCAGATATTTTTGCAAAATGGTGCCAGGTGAGAAAATTTAACATTTTGACATATTTCCGGAACAATTCAACTAATTTCCACCAAATTTTGTTCATTATTAATGCCACGGAAGGCCATGTAAACTTAAACTATTTAATTGGGATCAGACATTAATTTTAAAAATGACAGCCATATAAATATTTTGATGAGTTTATCACATCTATTAAACAATTTAACCAAATTCAACCAAACTTTTTATGCAGACAGTATCTATGAAAAGTATCTTACACAGAACCTTTTTTTTTTAGCAGTTTTGTAAGATACCACCAAATTCAAATAAGAAAATTAAGTTTTTATACCATATCTCGGGGACCAATCAACTGATTTCCACCAAATTCTTCACACAAGTAGCATTACGGTAGGCCACGTAAACTTGCGTGTTTCAAGTAGTTCAGGCTCTTATTTTCAAAATGACGTCCCTATAAATATTCCAGGTTAGTAAACCCTATCATTAAAAACATTAGACTGATTACATCTGAAGTTGATGCTCCGAATCCGACCACGGCAAGTCTGCGAAGTATGTAATAAGAACATTAAACATTTACCATCAGTAGGCAACCTGTTTCATCATGCAGAGCACCCGTAAGTTGTGTAAACCATACCTCGGTAACTATTCATCCTGTTAACACGATTTGCAATGCAAAGAAATCCACATCGTGCATCTAATATGTTTGGTTTTTAAGTAATAATGAACTTGGCCATAAGTTGTAGGACTATTCTGAGAGTGGCCAACATTTAAAATTATGCCATACTGAAATATAACAAATACTTGAATTAGTATGTATAACGTAATTGATATTTCTTCTAAAGCAGAAAATTAAGATTTAATTTTACTTCGGAAAGTATTTCTTAGAAACTGACTATTCGGATAATAGACTCGTTTCAAGTTCGAGGTGTCCATCCCTACCTACCACGCTTCAGTGCGGCACTTAATTTTATAACATGACTGTGTCACTTATTTTATGTTTCTCAGTGTATGTATTAAAGTCTCGTGCCAGCAATGTCAAACTGCCAGGAGCGCGAAAGAAATGTATCGAACAAGCAACCATCCTGGCATTCGTTTCAGTGATCTCGGAAAACCATGGAAAACCGAAATGATGACTGCCGGACCGAGAATCGAACCTGCGCTCACCGTGATGCAAGTCCAGCGTGTGACTATTGCGTCGCCTTGCTCAGTTTCTCATTCCTAATGATCTCAGAGATCCCAAACCCACGGAGCTTCTCACGGTCGACACTCTCCTTAAGGCGCCCGTCTATCTGGCGCTTGAACTGCGTTGCAGAGTGTTCGAAATACACGACTTACACGTTAGGTTGTGTCTGTTTGTAAACACGGCTATACAAGCCCAGTAGCGAAGTGAACAAACTTTAGGTACGTAGTAATGAGAGTTAATGCTACGCCAAAGTTAAAAAGTAACCTAATAACTCAGTACAAGGGCAATTTTTGCTAACTCGCTTTTTTAAAGTACTGATGGAATGTGCTCTATGAATAATCCAAGCCCGATGCATGATGCATTTAGGTAACAGCAGAATTTGCCGAATGTTGTCACAATGAATAATTATTTTTAACTATGTTATAATTGTNTGATGCATTTAGGTAACAGCAGAATTTGCCGAATGTTGTCACAATGAATAATTATTTTTAACTATGTTATAATTGTGACGTAAACCTACCAAACTTATCTTGAAGAGGTAAATTTCATGTCAGAACACTTCTTTGGTTCCAGTCTCCTGTGGGAGGTTTGGGCTTCATAGCCATTTTGAGTTGCAGCAGTGCAGGAATATTTTGGTTAGCGTTAGTGCCTATACAAACTCTTCATAGGCACTTACGAAGTCACTAGGTTAGCCCAGTTAGAATAAAACTTCTACTCGGCTCGTTCGATAAGTGACACGATTGCCGTTTACTCGCATCCGGAAAGTCTACCGAGTTAACTCGATCAAGTCAGGGCTAACCCTGCTCGACAGCAGGGTAAATCGGCTTTAGCAGACGATACAAGTGAAATGGTGCGAAAACATGTAAACATGGCAACCAAAACAAACAATAAAAAGGTATCCGTAAAAGCGGCGTTTAGAGGAAGGAGCATGAAAGCAAATACCGTGTTTTTGTTAGAAAAACATGCGGGAGGCGTTTTTCAGGTAGCTATGATGAAAGACGATTTTATACCAATATGCCGCTGAATACAAAGTTACAATATTTGTGTAGTACTGCTTAATGCAGTGTCTTTTCTTGAGTTGCGAGTTCACTTTTGACATAAAACAATTTAACAAAAAATCCTTGTTCGTCGTTAATGTTATTATCTAACTCAGCACTTAACAAATCCCCTAAATATTCATGCTTATTTTGAATTCTCGCCATCTCAAATCCCTTAATTACTTTTTGAGCCTTTANAACAAATCCCCTAAATATTCATGCTTATTTTGAATTCTCGCCATCTCAAATCCCTTAATTACTTTTTGAGCCTTTAATAACAACCTTATTAACCCGCAGTGATCGATTAAACGTGTTCAAGTGACCGAGTTAACCCAGTTAACTCTTTCAGGTTAATTTTCGAAAACGCCTCACCACAGTAAATGAAAGGTTCATTTATACGTGCAAGTCACTACTCTCCCCTCTTCAAGTTCCAGTTATCTTATCGGTGAAAAGTTGGAGCGCCGTTGAACAACATACGAAAAATAATTGAAAGTACGTTTTTGTAGTGGGGCCGAGCGGTTAGTCTGCTCGCCACCTAGGCGAACCGGGTTCAATCCCCGGCTGGGTCACTCCCGGATTTTCGCAAGTAGGGAATCGTGCCGGACGATGCCGCTGGTCGGCGGGTTTTCTCGGGATCTTCCTTTTCCCCCGCCCTTACATGCCGGCGCTGCTCCATTCTCACCTCATTTCATCCTCATCGGCTTGTTGTTAAGGGCTCTTCACCCCGGCTGGCGAGCTCCGGCGGGGCCTTCTCAACCTTACGGAAGATTTTGCCCCTGTGCTGCTGTGTGGGCCAAGACACGGCCCTTGAAATGGGGCAGCGATGCGAATATATAGCCTTGCGCTATATATTTCCAGCCCTGACCTTGAAAGGTCAGGGCTGGAAACACCGTGGCTGACGGATTGAGGATGATAATGGGTTAGTGGTGGCCCCGCCCGCCACGGCGAGGTCATGTGCAGCTTTCCAGAGGCTGCTAATGTTCTTCGCCTGCGGTGATGACGTGCGAGCCGAGTGCACAACTCACGCAGAGGCCTTCGGGTAGATATCGGGGTGGTGGAGTTCCGCAGAAGGGACTGTCTGGTGTCCTGGAGGAGTTGGGCTGCTTTGGGTGAAAACTCAGGGGTATAGTCGTGGGGAGGGGATCGGTGTGAAGCCCTGGCCTTTGGCCGTGCCAATCGCGGGTCGGACTCTGAGTGGCATTGGTTGAACCTCCCGCTGGGAGGAGGCCTGGAGGCGGGTATTTGCCTGGAGGGCTGCAACGGCGGCGCTTGCGGCCTCAGTAGGCGGGAAGAAAGAGGGCATTCCCTCCCATTGAACCTCCGCGACACACCGTGCTAGGTTTGGCGATGGACTCTTGTCGCTCTAGTAAACTTTGAGAAATAAAAGCGGCGTGTCGCCGGACCCAGTTTGATGCTCGCTAAAGAACGGACGACCGTCTGGTCCGCCTAGTAAGAGGACTCGGTTCACGAAGCGCGTTCATAGAGGCTGGATAGTCCTCGCCCCATCAAGGTGGCGCGTGTAGATTCAACTCTGTACGATGCTGTTGATAGGTGAGGTGGTATCCACGCCCACCCACCGCAATTTGGAAGGAGCGTAATCTCCTTCTATTGGATTGCATTCAACTACAGCCAATTAAAGCACGGTAGTGCCACGTTATTGTCGGACTTCAGACTTTATGGGATCCGACCGGTGCGCACAGAATGGATTACTCTAACATCTGAAGTGGCAAATAAAATGACTGACGTGGCTTTGTGGCTGACTAATAAACTAGTGCTGGGTGCTGTGCACACCGTATGTTGCTCTGGAATTTGCTCCTGTTTTTACCTTTAAGGCACAGGCACAGGAGACTCGACTTCCCACTCGCTGCACAAGACAGTACAGATAATAATGTAAAAATGTTTTTAAGAGCCACCTAAATCTCTCAACTCACACTCCAACATTTTTCGTTAGTTGGTTTAATTCTGAAAGTTTTACATCGGTTTGCAACGTTCTTTAATTCGTTTTCACGATGGGGAAGATGTTTTTAGGGCGAAGCAGCAACTTGGGTGGCAGCGGGCAGTGACGAGCGTGTTGCCACAAGGCGGACTCTGTGTTTATTTTCGCCGAGGCGAGTGGCGTCTTCGCAGATGGGAACAGAAACAGCCGCGGGCTGCGCGCTCCTTGTGACGTCATCGTCGCGTCCGATTACCGCTCCCGTGCCTTAGNTTCCGTTGCGTCAGAGGTGCTGGCTGTCGTCCTGAGTTCCTCGTCCAGTAAACAATCCAGCTCTGCACCGACAGCTGAGCAGGAATGTGGAGTGTGTACACCAGCTCCACAGTAGCCAATTTGTGTGTACCAACTGTGTAAAAAAATAATTCACATGAGGTTGAAATACTTGGCCTGCGCATAAGGGTTTCGCTTGCCTGGCGCTTGAATTGCGTTGCAGAGTGTTTGAAGTCGTGGTTTTTGACGAAACTATTAAACGTGCCCCCAGTATGTTTACTTACGAAAAGACATCGTACCCCAGACTAGGGCGAGATGGTACTTTAAGGTTACTACTCATATTGCAAATATTATTTTGGGCCTCTCCAATATAGTTAAAAATAAAAGCTTTTCAGACTGTTGTGTCTTAAAACATACTAGCCGGACACGTTGCTACAGACTTTTCATCAATAAAATGATTGGGTCAAACTGAAAGTCCCATAGTTACACGCAGCACTACGAGAACACTGTACGCCAGTTCAGAGCCCTGCGCTTAGCGGCGATGGCGCTCGTGTAGCACGCGCTAGTGTAACGCTTAAGTTCCTGCCCTTTCCGGACAGAAAAAGGAGAAAAACCATGCAGGCTGGCGGAACCCTTAAGGGCTCCGCCTGGTTGGCTCATAAAGTAAGTTACATAGGTTTTGTGGAAAACTCGTGATCGACAAACGGTTTATATTTTGTAGTGGCGTCTGAACGCGAAAAGCATTTAAGAAACGTATCGTGCCCAAATACAAGTTTCAGGTTCTCATTTTAACTCCAAGGATTATTTTTGTTGGCGTGAAAATGTCTAAAACGGATATTTTAGCGGAATTATTTTTAACTGATATTTTTTCTGTACAGAAAGTTTAGAGCGGTCTTCGGAGATGCATCATAGTTTTATTTTTACTAACGTGCCATAAAAATATACGGTAACCGCTTAAAGTACGTTCACGTGAGTCACCGAAGGAAAGACTGCACGCCTGTTTAGCGCCTTGCGCGTAGAAGGCGATGGAGCAAGGGATGAATGAGCAAGATTCGACCTTAGAGCTCACGCGTTTCGAGACCTCGAACGCGCAAAGAAGCTTCAGCGCCTATGAGAAAACCTTACGAGGAATCTAACCATAGACTAAGAAGAGGTAGACAACTTATTCGTCTTCTGCGCATGCACCCAACATTGACCTACCCCAAAGGAACACAACTGTCAAATTCACATGGTCAACAGTGATAAACGTGTTTATTTATATCTTAATTTTTGAATGACAACCACTATTGCATCAATAAAATACTTTTACCACTTTGAATTTAACCAAAACTGCATTACAAATTGGTTAGAGGAAGTATAGAAATATCTCAAAGCCCTTGTTTACTAAACAGTATTCTAACCTCAAATACAATCCGCGCTGTTTTTGCAAGTCGTATTGTCAGAAAAGCATTTCAATGTTAATACACGGAGACTGGTTGTGTGCAGCCAGCGAGCCTCATCTTTAGTCTATGAATCGAGCCCGGTTCGTCGTTGAGTGAGGCGGGCGCACAACCTCTCTGGGTCCCGTTGGCACGATGTTTACTTTAACTTAATGCTTTTAAATTTTTACTAAACTAATCTCAAGCCTGTTGTTAAATAATCTAACTTGGATGCAGCGTTAGGCACGATGTTTATTTATAAACGCTCATAACTGTTGGAAAACAGAAAGTAAACAGGCGCCTGTGTCTATGTTGGAAGTCGTGATTTTGACAGCTATGCCGGTCGTTCTCGTGCCAGTGCTGGAGTCTCAAGTGTTCTCAGACATTGGATTGTAATGCCGGTCGGGCATTTGCCACCAATCGCTGGTTCGTCTCTACGCCAGTCATTTAGTAACAATCCGGTTGGTGTGTGTACAGTCAGAGTTTGTAGAAGTTGGTTCTGTTTAATTGCATTCGTATACACATTGTGTAGCCTTCCTCCGCATGTAAAGAATTGTCGTTGACGTGGACCTGAATGCTACTATAAATGCGTCAATCGGTGGTTATTTGAAAATTTTTAAAATCATAAATATGTTACTACGAACTTGCATTAATTTATAAGCTTATTAATCAGAAGGGATTCAATAACATTTTATTTTAGTTAGCACAACTTTTACACTGTAGACTCTTCCAGTTTACACGATAGCGAGCATGACATCACTTCATGCAGAAATATTTTCTAATGGCAATCAATAGAAATGTTTCAACTAACGATTGTAATGGGAAGAACAGTGCGATTTTTATAATTTTTTTATCAATAGAAATGACTGTTTTTGGACATTTTGGGCCATTTACCCCCCTACAAATTCCAGTTTGATGTTTTTTGTATTTAGTTTATTAAAATTATTTCCATAATCTCAATTTAAAATCTTTCTCGCTATGTGCCCCGTTGATAGTCATAGAAGTTACAGAGACAAACTATTATTACGAAGTAATTGCACACCTTTGAGGAGAGTAATGAAAGGTGTATGAAATGCGGGGAGCAACATTATGCAAGATGATGGAGGGTAGTGTGGGGAAAGAAACCGATATGTACTGTGTTGTTGCTGCTATTGACCGCGATACACGCAGGATGTCGTCGAGATATTCGCAGTCCGCCGCCGAACACAAGTAGAAATTTTCTGCTGCGTGTGATGAACCCTATTTAGAAAGAACTTTAGAATTTTAGTTATAACAAATTTAAGTATGCCACTTTTTGAAATTACTTTATAGCATTGGACTGCTGTTCGTAACTCACTGGCAAAATTACTGAAGTGTTAACGTTAAAATATATACGGTTAAGGTTAGGGTTTTTTTTTTAAGACAATGATATTCTTACGTGAGACATTGCATTTATATTAATCGAATAACATTAACCAGTCCTGGAGTTATTCTTGCAGTGGTGATAAGTAATGGAATGAGGTGTTAATTTGTTGTGAATGACTTAATTCAATTTACTTAGTGTCTGGCAACAACAGCTAATTTTAACCTTTTTTTTTTATGCCTGTGCGTTTTTACGTCTTGTTTTTGATTTCTTATGGTGGTTTTCATAGCCAAGTCTCAAGGTTGAGCTTAAGGTAGTCCTGGTCAAGACCATTTTATTTCTCAAGACAGTGTTTTTTTTTCTTTCGGTTGGCGTTTCATAGTCGATCTTCGTGAAGGCGCGTGCTCAAGGCATTGCTTATTTTTTACCACTTCCGGCTTGGTCAAGCACGAGATTAAGGCGTGGTACAGAAGCTCGCGTTCAAACGAAAATTGACGGCCAGACACGAACAAGAAATAAATAGGTATTTTAGTCACCACGGCGTAATATCCTCTGGGTATTATACGCCAATAGGAAATCTAAGTATTCCAGGAGTTTTACAAAGGCATAAAAACGTGATTGGAAACAAACGAAGTGAGGCAAATGCGTTTAAGTGTAATGAAATTGCTTCTCTTTCTTACGAAAACGTTGCGGATGAGTACAGTAAGTTATTGTAAAGGAAACACTGTGAATGATGTGATTTATTTGCACGAGCAGGCAATAAGTAACTCAGCACATAAGCGTTTGTATTTATTTTTAACAAAAGTAATTAAAACCCAAAAATATAAGAAAAAACTTTTCATATAACCTTTTTATAAAAAAATTAACTATGCATAACACATTTATATTTCAAAATTTCTGTTTGTATTTTTTATTTGGAGTGCATTACAATTTGGTATATTTTGTTTATTATCATGCATGTGCTTATTATAAATTGCATTCAGCATTTGAAAACAACTGAAATATATTATTGCAGATAAGTATTATTACGTTTAGTGCTATCTAGTTTCTACAGTGTAATTACTGGTACTTACGTGCTACTATACGAATTACGTTAAAACATTAATGGTATCTGTAGACTTTCAGTTTTGTAAATACTTTCTCAGAACAGGACAAAGTCGATCTTTGCCTACATGCGCAATTAAATCATTAATCTGAACCTAACACAAGCTTTACTAACGCCATTCTGCAGAAATCTTCGCTAGTTAGACGTATCAAGTTAGCCAATCAGAGTCCACCGTTTAAAAAAAAAGCACTCAAGTCACCTTTACAGTGAACTCGGCGAAGACGGGCTTATTTGCCGCCCAAGCAAGTTCTCAAAGACTATATAACGTTCGAAATTGCGATCTCAAACAGTGACTATGCAACAGAAATATTCAGCCTTAAAAAACATAAAAGTAAGGCCTTCGTGAAGACCGCTTTGTTTGCATGTGATTGAGACAAGCTTAAGCGTTTTCCGTGAAATGTAAATACGAACATAAGATACCTAATAAGATAGTTTTGACCAATCTAATGCTCAAGATAAGTTTATGAATACTACCTTAGTTTATTAATAGGCCTTCGGTTTTTTTTTCAGTCATCTTTGAATATTGTTTATATATTCTTTAAAAAATGCTTGAAAGGAAAGGCAAACAGCCTAATTTATTTAATCTGAAACTTTGTTTTGGTTATCTTTGCTCAAGATGTGCTAAATAACGAAGCTTTTCGAAAATATTAGTATGCCTATTCGCATTTACGGTGACAGACCGGAAGCTGTTCACCGTTTGATGACGTCTTGTCAGACATGCAAATTCCACAAAAAAAAAAGTGTACTTGTTTTATTACTACCTGAATTTCGCCCTTTATGGTTGTAATGGTTTTCCCGGCTGTATTTTGTGCTAGGCAAAAGCATTAAGCCAGTTACATGGATGGGTATGTAAAACCACTTGTGAAAAATTACCCCCAGTACAGTAAGCAAGGATCGATCCCAGGACCTCACGTTTACGAGTTAGACTTGTTATTCACATGACCAAACATCATTATTGCGTATTAGATCTGATTATAGGCTTAGATCTGATTATAGGCTGTTGACGATAAAGTGAGCACTTTTTAAGGCCTCTGTTAAAAGTTCTTTTCAACTCATTTGTACCTTTCGCCAATTGTTAATATAAAAATTGTCACGTGACAAATAAACACAGCGTATACATTTTACAGCTCTCAAAAGTTAATGTCTGAAGCCATAATAAAATACAATTTTTAGGTTATTATGCCTACTGGGAGGACCTGACTTAACCGTAACCGTAACAGTGACCGATTATGAATTCACGTGTAGAACTGCCTGAGCTCATCGCTACTACGGCAGATCCAGTATGTTTGTCTTAGTTGCTATAATGACAGCTCGTTTAAGTCCTTTAGACAAAAACTTGACAAACTATCATTAACTCGGTTTAGTNAACTTGACAAACTATCATTAACTCGGTTTAGTTTGAATTCTGACGTAGCCTAGAGCACTTCAATTAATTGTGTTTATTCATGTACAGTGGCAGAAAATGAGTATAGCATATTGGCGGTTTATTCACATTTTTTTAATCAAACCTTTGAAAAATCACACCATGTATGACGTGTTTGGTTGTTTTCTAAGTGGACCATGTATGACACATTTTTTATACTTGTGTCGATTAAAACTACCGTATTTTAGGTTATATTCGAATTTTATTTATATTTTTCCTATAAATTATTATATTTTATTTATAACTAATATCCATAAAAACAGTAAAAAAAATATGTGTGTTCGTGACGCCTAGAACGAAATAGTTCTTATGCAAAATATGATTACACTGAGTGCGCACGAATGCGGTGCGCCTGTCCCTTTGGTATAATTTTCTAGACTCGAATGAGCTTTGCACGAGGCGGTAGGAATATCCTGGAAGTAGACCTTTATCAGGGCCTCAGAAAAGTTTGAAGTAACCGTGAATGGATTATAAGAGACGTATCGCTGTGGAAAGGAGCAGTCGTTCTCCGAGAAAAGTGACGGGGCATTTTTTTTATAATTGTTGCCCTTTATCATATTGCATGGATGCGTGTCGTACGTCATTCAAGCGATTCAGGAACAAAACTTCTTCCCGAGCCCCGACCTTGTGTCAACTCTTTGCACGCTCTGCGTGCTTTGTTAAGAGTGATCAAAGACTTTTCAATCGCCGCTACTGGTCTTCCGCTGGTTAGATGTTAATTGATTTACGAGGGAAAGGTTGCGGCGATGACAATGGAAAGTGGCCTTGAAGCAGCAGTGTCGTTTGGTGGTGGGAAGAGCTTGCGCTTGTTTTTGTTGCTGGCCAAGAGGCCTATGTTCAATTGGAACAACCTAGTTTAAAAAAGTTTTTTTTTTCTTCTGACTAAATCTTAAAGAAAGGTATACAACAAAATATTTTCTTGCAAAACATTTCAAAATTCGGGAGGTTTGAACATTTGTACCATGGACACTTGGTTTAACATATAACCAATTGTATATTGTTGTCATTGCGTTTACCAACACTTTACAATAATTGCCATAAAATTACTCCAAAACATATTCGGTACGTTTCCATGCTGTGTGTTTTTTGGTTAATAATATAGTAATAATCTAGAGGTTCTTACTATATCACCTTTACATTTTTTTTTAAATTAAAGATTTTTTTTTCCCCCATTTTTGGTAAGTTTTTGCTCTGCTTTATGTTTTCGCCAGTATAGTATTTCACACTAGTTACATAAGTATATTAGCTAATTTCGAGACAATTTGGCACGAATACTCTCAGTATCATTTAAAATATGTGGTATTTTCAAAAGGAACTTTTTTCATTTTTGTCTTTAATTTCTTATTTTGTGTATTGTGCTTTGCAGTAGAACATTATTCAAATAATCTGTAGTAAGAGACAAAAGTGAAGCAGTGAAGTAGACTGTAGTTGTGCTTACATTCGTAGCTCGTGATTTCTTTGACGGTTGTGAAATTCCAGTAGCGCCTTGTAAAACTTAAAGCATGACACACATACGAGGCCAACAACATGAGAGTGAGGAATAGATTTGGGCGGCTCTTAACAGCGAGGTCTTGAGAGCCGACAAGGGTGATTGAGGTGAGTATGGAGCAGCGCCGGAATGAAACGGGAAACGGGAGGTCCCCGAGAAAACCCGCCGACCAGCGGCATCGTCCGGCACGATTCCCACATGCGAAAATTCGGGAGTGACCCGGTCGGGGATTGAACCCGGTTCGCCTTGGTGGGAGGCGAGCAGACTAACTGCTCAGCCACCGCGGCCCCACCAACAACATATGGAAAATGCATAAATAGAAACTATGACAATAACCTACTTCTGTGAACAAGACAAATTTACGTAAACACTAAATTTGTGAGGCATTTCCGTTCAGCTATGGGGCTATTTCACTCCCAGAAAGAACTCTTCGAAATTTTGATGCAATTTCCGCATGCAAATTGCTTTTTTCCCGTAGCACATACATGCACTGAGCCCGCGGTAGAGATGGGAGTTTAGTGCGTCTCAGGGCTAAGCCCTATACGCCTACAAGTAAAGGAGAATCATGCAAGGAGACATGCATCGCGGCAGAGAGGGATTGGGCTGCCATGGCCAGATTTTGGCCATGAAAACCTCCCTAAGTGTACTTATAGCTAAACTACTATACTAGAAGAGAAAGGGAAAAACCGGCATATCACCGTAAAAACCCTTTCGACAGGAAATAATTAAAAATTGTTGCATGCATTATCAGATTTAACAGAAAATGCTACAGGAGACAGATAGGTGGGAACCATGCTCTTTATTAGTGGGTAGAGGTAAAATACTAGTAGAGAGGGGGCAGGTCATCATTTGTAGAGTGGTGCTGGTTTTAACTAGAGTAATGTTTTCACATCACTCTGGCGCGGGGAGTAGCGCAATTGGGCGTCTTCCCCCTCCCCCCGAATAATAGACTTATGTAAAACTTTATTGAGATTGGGTAATCATACAATGACCATGCAGTAGTAAAAATACACAACTTTTAGTGTTCATACAGCAACTGTGTACCAGTAAAAATACATAACGTAAGATTTTAATACAGGAAGTGGGTATATTTTTACATATACGTCAAAATTTGTAAATGAACACCAATATCGTGTTTGTTTAGCCATACATGCATGTATTTTCACTAAGCACATGTGGTACTCTCTGTATTATTAAAAATATTTGTGTAAAATTAACATAAATTTGTATGTGTAAATTTACACTTTTTTTTTTTTTTACATTGAACGTAAGTGGATTTCGAAGTGTTATTGGAAATGTGAGAACATGATTGAGACGCAGATACAATGAAGAGCAGAATTCGATAGTGTGCCACCGTCATGTGTAACAGTCACACAATTACCTGACAGTTTTAAGAGGGACGGAATTGTGTGTGATGTGAAGAAACCACGGCGTGGTAAGAAGAGAACGACAAATGTCGAAGGAAGTGCAAGAGGGGAAGGGGGGGGGGAGCTGTGTTGCACACATTCACACGTTCCCCTCGGGAAGTCGGAAGTTTGTACGGCAAGCTGCGCGTGAGTCAGGTGTCGGTAAACCAAGTGTCCTTCGTATTTTAAAGCAAGTAAAGTTACGTTACTTCACACCCAAGAATGAAGACGACCCAGATAGGTATGTCGAATTTTGTGGATGGGTCAGTTGGCCATACTCCTGTAGCTTGGAAACCATCAATAGCAGTTTTCATTGTTGTGCTTTGGATAAAGGCTGATCCAAAAAGCATTGAAATTTGAAAGAGAGTTACGAATTTCCCTGGGTTGCTTCGTAGCCATTTTCGAAACTCATCGCTGTAATGAAGACTAAAAGGCTTCATAAAAGAAACATCAAGTGGCTGAAGTCTGTGAGAACTATGTGGTGGTAGACATAGCAACGAAACGCCACTCTCCCTCGCGTAGTCTATAACCTCAAGGTTCTTGGTATGTGTTGATTGGCCATCTAACATAAGAAGAACCGGGGAGTTTTTTGATGCCTTAGAAAATTCCACAAATTTTCGAAACCATACAAAAAATGACTTAGCAGTCATCCATCCAGTTCTGTGCACCTCAGCCCAACCTCCTGGTGGCAATCCTAAATCAAATTCTTTCTGCTTCTTCTTTCGAGGAAAAATGAGCATCGGGAGCATGTAAGCTCCGCTTACCGACATACAAATAAGGCAGGTTACAGTTTCGCCCCTTTCTGCGGATGCTAACGACCCGACTTAACGTTTCCCCGTGCAAGCTATGATCTTTGATTGGTTTTAGGGTTCACTGAAACGCCCGTTTCATAGCAATTAAATATTTGATAAGCCGTTAGTTTGTGCTTGTCGAGTAAATTCGTTAGCAACGAAAACAACTATCTACAGGAACTTTATTAAAGCCCATGGCTCTTGCACCAGACGTTGCTTCGGGTTTGCGAACAGATAAAGTAGGATGTCTCTTAAGGAATCCATTGGTCCAATCTTGGCATGCGATTCCATTTTGAAATCTATGAGCAATGCTATTTCTTACAGCCAACTGATAAGCTAAGCTACGCAAGTCTTTCATTGTTAGGCCGAATAACCTAGCCTCCATACTTTTTAAGTAGTTAACGAGCTCAAGTTCCTGCTCTTCCGTAAATATGTGTTTAAATTTTCCAGCCATTTTATCAATTTTGTAGTCAGGTTTTACCTTTCTTTTTTTAGCGTATCTTTCCAGAGTAGACTGGGGAACATCATATTGGTTCGAAGCCTTCAAATACCCAGATTAGCCCGAAATAACCGTCTCGACAGCATTGTTCATTGCCTCAGTAGTCCATGATTGCCTATTTGTTTTTTTCTTATAGTCTCTAACCATCTGAAATTGAAAGAAAGAAAAAATTAGGGGCGTACTAAAAACGATCTTTTAGTTAAAAAAAATTGCGGAGCAGAATGGGGTACTTCCCCATTCTGCCTCACCCGTTCCGCCCCAGGGACACGGTTTAGGTTAGGGAGGTGAGGTCACTCGAGAAAGATATGTAAACAAACTTTTAACTACACTAAACTAAAGGCAATTAAACGTACTTCAAGCATGTAATAAATATAGTTGTAATGTAAACAAGTACCTTGGTTACAAATCATCAGAAGTTACAATAGAGGAGCAAAAAATCACACAACGAAAACTTCACGCACCGTCGCTCGAGAAAACTAGACTAATATGGCTGCCGTAGGTGAGCAGCTACAGGTTGGTCTAGTTCTACTTATTGCCGCTCGCTGGCAGCACCTCCTTGACACCGAAAAACTTTTAACTTCATTCTGCCCCGGTACCCCGTTGTGTCCCGGGTTCCCCTAAGTATGAAATATGCTAGAATTGAAAACATAATTTTCTTGCTTCTACTAGCTGTGCGAAAGTTCCCGAGAGAGAGAGAGAGGCAGAGAGAGAGAGAGACAGACAGACAGACAGAGAGACAGACGGAAACAGAGAGAGCGAAAAGCTCCGCTCCGCCAACAGTTTCTTCCTCGGTCAAAAGTAACACCACGTCACTAGGGCCTACACACCGTATTTTGTGCTGATATTTTTAACTGCAACAATGAAATATTTTTCCATTAAGTCTACCTAAAAATTTAAATATTTCAATTGGCAATGTTTAATTTACAAATAGCATGCCAAAAAACTTGGTTAAAATAATATTTTAACTGTGAACTATTTCTTAATAGCCGTTGCCAAAACATGCCTGCTCTCTGTTTTTAATTCGTATTGCATACGAAATAAATATTACAATTTATAAAAGATACTGAGTTAAAGTTTCATTTATTAAAAAAATATAATACATTTAAAGTTAATCAGTGTATACAATATATTTAAAAAACAAGTTAACATATTACGCTTAGAGTGATTTTTAAAAGGTTGTTTCATAACATCCGAAGAAACCGTGAATGGACTGTATTCGTACACACCCAATGTTGTCCTCATAGCATCAAATGCAAGCAGTTCTGTCAGATTGTTTGTAATAATTCCTCTGTTATTCACATTAAAATAGTGTAATTATTAATTTCGGACGTTCTGTATTCTAAATAAATGTATATTTGAACGAATATTAACGATTGATAATTGTAATACTCTAAATAACAATGTAGAAACATTGTGAAAGAAATTATCTGTGTTATTTACAGGTTACTGTAGGCTGTAACAACATTCCTTCATGTATTTCTAAGCTCAACTGCTTGATGCTATTCGACTCCTTGTGATATGAGATACAGAGAGGGGCATAGGGCCCGAGTTATTTTTTTTTACCAGGCATAGACTATTGGTGCCTTGGGTGTTGAGGGGTAAGACAATAATGTAGTCACTCGGTGTTTCAATTGGCCTTTCACAGGCCCTGGCTTTGGAGACGACTCTCCACGACTGCTGCTCCGGGTTCTCTTCTCGATGGACGACTCCACAACACACCTCTTCCGGTGACCTCACGATCCGACTGACTCTCGCGAACTTATGATCCGACTGACCTACATCCCTGACTGACTCTGCCAGGGTCCGTTCCCCGGCCTCGACTGACTGTTCTGACACGACTGACTGTTCTGACACGACTGACTGACTGATTCCCTCTCGGTGTCACACAACTAACTGACTTCGCGTCCCGGCTTGGTGCTCCTGGCGAGCCCCCACTCGTCTCCCGCCTCGCGGCGCGGCCGCCGCACAACTGACTCTACATCACTGATTCTGCTGGGGTCCGATCCCCGGCCTTGGTGGACTGACTGACTCGACTGACTCCTACATCACTCACCCGACTGCAGCCTCTCGGTGTGGGGATACAACAACTGAGTGACCTCTGCCTCGCGGCCAGGCCACTGAACAATTTAATAACTTCCTTCACTTGTCGGGACTCTTAACCCCCTTGGGTGCCCTCCCCCAGATCCTCACACGTGTCGCACTAGTTGGCATGAGAGAGAGGGGGAAGGGGGGCTCTAGCTTACCTCTGCATTATCTGGGCACGTGTTAATGTTTTCACACGTGTGGCTGGGGGAGGGGTGGGGTCCCGCGGCACAACTGCCAAGCCCTGTCAACCCTTTTCTTGTGTCACTAGAGGTGCATCGGCGAAACTCTGCTTACCTCGGATTTCTTCGGCGCGCGCGGTTTTGCTCGGGTTGGGGGAGGGGCCCAGCGGCACAACCTTGACACGTGTTAACTGCCTATCCATCTTCTGGGGCCGGCCTGTCCTCGCAGCATGTGTTAATGGACGGCACTTGTGTCGGGGGCCCTATGCCGGATATCCTGGTTTAAGAGGGCAGAGGGTCTGACAGTGGTGCTTCTAAATACTAACAATGCGGCATGCGTCATGCTTTCCTCAGAACTCCAAATCTGCTATCGTGGCCAGTAGCGATTACTGTCACTATGGCATATTCAGATAAGAAGTCACTACAAAACCTTCCTTATCCACCTTGGCTGACTAATGGTTGCAGTTTTTTGAATGAGGATAATAGCCCGGCATCTTTGATAGGGGCATGGCTGTAGGGGCCCACAAATTCTGCAATAACGTCAGAGTAATTTATCAGCAGTTAAACTTTCCTCGGTTCATTGTTAGCGATGTCGCTGTTAAGTGGAAATAATGGAAGTAATGGCTCCAAGCATCATTGATAGGCCTAGAAAACAAAACAGCATTGCCATCTATCGCAGAGGACTTCCTTCGCAGCTCAGGTACAGAGGCCAGTGATTGGGTTTTCTGCTGGGAGGTGATAGCACTTGGTTTTCATTGCGATGCTGCTGCCAGTAAGCCAGTGATCAGACTCACCGATGCCCGACTGGTTGGGAGTGGTGCAAACAACACTGTAATCAGTCTGTGGAGCAATGGAAGACTGTTTTAATGAGTGATAAACGGTGGACATGATCTGGCATTCGGACGGATGTGTGTGGACCTGGTAGTTGCCTGACGAAGGGTATTCGCATTAGTGTGTTGCTTTGAAAGCGAAATTTAGTTATGGTAGTTTAATGGTTCAGAACGGTTTCTCATATTTTGGACTTGGGCCATTAGTTTTAAATGATGGGCCGAAGAGCTCTGGCATGTACTTAAACATTTTGGACATGTACATAGGCCTTACTTCCTGTACTGTGACAACAATTTGAGTAGGTACTTTCCTGTCTCAAACTGATAAATTTCCTTTTCACTAAGAAAGTCACTCGCGCCATAGTTTGAACACAATCAGGCAGAACAGCGTAATTGCCCTGCTTATCGCCCAGACTTGACCCCATCGAAACATCTTTGGGGTGAACTATTAATGTAACTGAAGAGTCCTCTGTAGAAAAAAAATTTGTTGTAATCGCCTTCAGTTCTTTTTGCCATCCCAAGGAAAATTGTCATATTGTTAATATGGAACAACTCTCATTAATGTTATCCACTTAGTGCTGCAGTAAACTGTAAATGAAATGGCTTGTAATTAACCTAACTTAAAACCTATCACCTGTGTCCAAGACTGGACTCGATTTGGAGACATCAAGTATTGTCGAGTGTGCTTATTCTTTAAGTGGATTGACGTGCTCCTCCAAACTACGCACAGGATACACGACCTTGCCGAAATTGTGTGCAAAAAAATTTAATGTTTACGTGGGTACGGAAATTTTCCTTGCCGACAATTCTTTTTGCAGTTGGGACATGTGTTGATCTCATTACTGATGCATTGTGAGAACACAAGAAAACACTTCTGATTACTTGAGCTAACCTGAAAATTAGTCTAATGTAATCATGTTGGAATATTGTCACTATTCGTGATTGTCAGTTGAATTGACCGACGTCCACATTTTCAGTGCATAGGACAGCAAGTACACGAAACATTTGATTTCGGTTATAAATTATTGGATGCAGTACGGAGTGGCGGAAACTAGGTGAGGTTTGGGCTTTCGCAATAAGTAGCGAAATCTCGAAAAACAGGTTTTATTATTTTAAAGACAGAATATCACTGTGTTTCATTTGTCATTAGCATATAACATTTTTATTTTGGAGTGGATATTCTGATCTATATCTTAATATGCCTGAGTTAATGAAAGGTTGTATAAAACTTTTCCTTCATCATACATTAATTTTGAATTTATACATGAATAGTTCAGATTTTTTGTTTGTCGCATAGAGAAGTATAATTATGTGTGGAGCGTCAAGAGAGTTTTTTCATCTAATTAACATGAGAAAACTGGCCAGAGAGAAAAAAATGGATAATTGTCTTTGAGGCTCTATGTAGGTACTTTGAAAGTATCTCTGTTGAATTACATTCTTTTGAGTTTCACCAACGTACCCACTGCGCAGTCCGATGAGGACAGCGGTAGCTGCGCTACAAATACAACTGCATGATACTTAGCATCTGGTGCCCTGCATGCTCCCCAAGTACCTGATTTTATTTGGAAATCCAGGTGTTCTTTTCGACACGTGACGTCATTTTATCATCGATTACCGGTCTTTCCGAGTTTTTGGCAAGTACAGAAAGTTTTGAGACTGTTATTTAAACAATTTTTTTTCTTCAAAAATTTAAAGTGAATTAAAAAATGTTTTTTTTTTTAATATTTAACATTACACTTGATTTTAATTTGTGAAACATTATTCAGTTTACTTTTAATATTGTGATTTTGCATTTCATTTTGTAATCGTATACATAATTTTTGTGTATGGAAATTAAAGCGCTGTAGATCATAACTTTGAAGTAAAAAATGTTTTGGAAATTTGAAAAAATTCGTTAAGCATTGTTGTAGCGAGTATTGCAAATGTAAGGCCTGTCTGATGTTTGTGGTGCTGTACATGTCTGTGCTGTATAAACCAACCCACTCCAGAGCAGTAGCTGGGAGCGCAGAGTTAACCTCGCACTTTTAACGCTACTGTGTTCATCCAGAAAGATGTGTGTCGCTCTCGCTTCTAACGTTGTTTTTCTCTTCGTAGGTGTTGAGTAACATGCAGCGTGCACCCCTCTCCTAGTTTACCACGTGCTATACTCAATGAGGTTCGCTCCGCTCCCCAGGTAACTTGTCGTATCTTGCTGCATGGCTTCCATAGTTCTTTAATATGGTTTGTGTTTGCAGGTACTGTGTATTATCGCCCATCTCTCACTTTACGTTGTAGCCTAACTTGCTGCATGACTTGGCTGTGTCGTACTCACCGCAAGGTAAATCTTGGTGTATATTGCGCGTCACATATCTGCTATCAACCACTACCTCTTGGAGGGTATAACATAGGAGGAGCGGGTAACTTGAAAACACAATGCGGAATTCTTCCTACTAACTGACAGGAAAATATTAACTCCTTCGATGAGTTCGGCACTGCGAAGGGGGGTTAGTTTTCAGAGTTCGACGTATATATGAAATAATAGTAAATCTATTTTGTGTTAATAGTGAAAGCAGAGACGATAGTGGTGTACCCTCATCGACAGTGGTGGATGGCTTTGAAAATATGAAGAGGTATGAGCAAAGCGAAAAATGGTCACCACGGACAGTGTTTTCTACACCCTCGCGCTCTGTCTAGTGGACTCTTGGGAACCTTCAGTGACTTATCCCTTCCTTGTGACGTTGATGACGCTCGCAGATATCTGGCGCGTAGTATAAATGAAACTTAAAGTACTTTTGATTGGCGTTCTTTGGGCGTTGAGGCCGTATTGGCAAGAGAACAAGTGAACGTTAAAGGACAAGAGAAGGAAGGAAAGAAGCCAACTAGCTTCTCCTCTCTTTCGGGATCATCAATTGAGACGCCAAAGGCAAAGGACGAGTACATTTTTGAGTAGTGCTGTGTACATCTTGAAAAAAGAAATGCCCCTGGAATGCGCGTTTAGTTTCCTGTTAACACGCATGCCTCTTGCATGGGATCCTGAGTGTTCTGTACCTATTTAACTTTGTCCTACTACTCAGTCAGCAAGTTCTTTTGTACAGCATGGCTTCTCTGTTTTTTTTTTTTTTCAATTCGCCTGTTTATATTTTTTTGATGCGTGATAAACGCCTACGTCAGGAAGACGTTCTTTGCATTGCTTTGCTAATTGGTTCTATGGTTCTACTTAGTATGAGAACTACTTTAACTCCCATTTAAAGGTCTTAGCTTTAGAAAGCTTTAGAAAGGATGTACACAGGAATGTATTTGGAATAAAAATGTTGATACAATTTTTTATTTTTAGCCTGCTTTATGCCCCGCGCCCGCTTAAAACATTTTAATCCCTGAACAGTATGTGATAAAAATTTTGTAGGAATATGTTGTTACTAGCTACCATCACGACGCAACATTTTATAAGCATTTATTCTGTATTTTAAAACTGTACGTGCAAACTTCTGAATGTAAATATATAAATCCGTGACCTATGCACCCACGTTAATTACAAAATAAACTAACTATCCATAATTTTTGTGCTGAAATATAGTTATACACTACGAGACAAACAACGGGCATTTTACGCGTTTCTCCGACAAAGCCTGGTATTGTTTTTATATCTTGCCAACTTCTTTTCATTGACACATTTAGTTGAAATAAAATTCAAGTTACCAACATAATACGCTGTGAATTCATTTCGTTTCCTCTCCAATAATTTTTTTTGTGGACAATTACCAGCTAAAAAATGGTCATTATTCAATATAATACAATTTTACATGATCAACAGTGATCCTACCCTACTTTCACAATTTGTGACCATCCTGATTGCTCATGTTGAAAATGACATCTGTATAGTCTAGTTTCTGAAAGATAGATAGGTTTATGAGATCACTTTCATGTGTGTGTGCCTTGGTGTATGGGTGTGTGCCTTGGTGTATGGGGTATATGTAGGTAAACCGCCCCCCTTAACTTTTTAACCCCTGAGCCGAATATTACCAAACTCGGTTCACATGCATTGCTTTGTAAGGACATCCGATTTTTATATTTTTCTACCAGTAAAAATACAGTTGTGTTAAACATCGACCTTTCGTAAACATGCATATTTTAGTGGGAAAAAACGTTACAAATTTAAGAGCAAAATAAATGTAGCTCTCATTAAAAGGAATTTTTTGTTCCATTAGTCACATTTAAATAATGTAATTGTTTAAACCAACGTTTAGTTAAATCCAGTTTTACGACAGTATATTAGACATATTGACACACTAGTGCGAAGAACAAATTCTATTTTGTACGTAAGTTCTAACACACTTACATATAGGAAGATTGTACACAGTTGTGTGTGTGTGTATATATATATATATATATATATATACATATATATTGATGTTACCTAATTTATTTACATACATATATATATAAATATAAATTGATGTTACCTCATTTATTTAAATACAAAATTGAGAAATTATGGTACACCTGTGGTTCCCGAAGGCGAAGATTTTTTGTTTGCCAAATTATTGGCATTGAGCTTCCCAACCTGAATAGAATAAACCTAACCATAATAACAGTCAAAAGCAATAGATGAAGAGCGACGGTAGCGCAGAAAAATCACTATATGTGCTCGGAGAAAAAGGTAGCTTTATCACAGTTCCGTAGCTTGCGACCGTCAGCAATGCTCGTTCTTTTACAAAGACGACGATGCAAAAAAAAAAGTCGTGTTTCTTTTTGGATCAGTAGTGACAGCTCTGTCGGCGTACTGCATCTAGCCCACAGAAACTTAAGTGAAAAATAGAACGTATTCTGTCAGATAAGGCGGGAGTTATCGCTGCCATTGCGATATTGTCATTTCACACGGTCGTAATACATCTTGCATAAATCCGCAGTGCGGAATTAAGTAAGAAGTGGTGCATTATGTGTACTGGGCTTATCAAGTTTCGTATTTGTTACTAGTTAAGGCAAAACTCAAACAAGAATTGTCTTCCTTTTCGAAGTAATGCAGAATCTCCAACGCATTTGATCTGCGGAATGAAGTACGAAACGGTCGCATTGTCACACAAAGTTGTATAATGAATTGTGTAGAATATTGTGGGTAGAATGAAAAAGGAAATTTTGAAGCAAGGGAGTAGGGCGGCGGAAATCGGAGCTGTTCATGCTGTCATTACGGCCTCCCGGCACTATTTTTCCCTAGAAATTTCCCTTTTTCCCCTCAAAATCAACAATTTTCCCTCAAAAATTACCTTTTTCATTAAAATTTCCCTTTTTCCCTTAACATTTCCCGTTTTCCCCTCTAAAAACAACTTATCCCCCCAGCTGCAAAAAGGTCCCCCGAAAGGCAATTTTTGATCCATCGGACGCATTTGGGAGGATCGTTTTCGTGAGCAGAGCAGTGGTGGCTATATTGGTTTTATGGGTATAGGGAATGCCATCGATACAAGGGGTCCAGATCCGGAGTCTGACCTAACCATCAGTCATCTTGGTTCTGTCAGCCATATTGTCCGCCTTATTGGATCCAAGTGACCTTGACCTTTGATCTTGACCCCGTAACCTTAAATGACCTTAAACCCAAAAATTCGTAAACATTCCAAAAAGTTCCCAAAAAAACTTTACAAAATCCTTAAATATTTATAAAAAATTATTAAAAAATTTGTAATTAGAAATTATAAAATTAAAATTTTTAATGTTCGAGCTTAGTGGGGACCAGAGACTGGAACCGACCGGCCACCATGTTGAACCCAGGTGACTTTGACCCTATAACTGTGATTTTGGAGAACCTTGAAAACAAAACTCGAGGAAAATTGTAAATATTGAATAAATTAATAAAAGTCCGCGTGCATATTACATTACTGACCACTGCTGCCATATTTGATCCAGGTGATTTTGACCATTGACCTATGCCCCAGTAGCCTTTGACATTGAAAACAAAAAATCAAACAAATAAATAACTATAATAATTTTTTTTTTTAAATCTCAAATTATTATAAATTATAAAAAAATTAGTAAAATGTAGTATTAAAAATAATTATTAAAAAATATTTTAAAAAATTAGATCTCCTGAGTTTACCCCTTACCACCACCACCCCTCACCTATACTCATTATATCGTATGCAGCCATCTTGGTTTTTCGTTTTTTTACACATATCTGGAGGACGCCATCTTGGATTTAATTTGTTTAATTTTATATCACCTTCATGGCACTAATGTGTTAATTCTCCCGGCAGCCATCTTGTCCGCCATGCTGAATGTCAGTGACCTTTTACCCGGGTGACCTTTCCCTTGAAAACCCAAAAAAATTAGAAAATCCAAAAAAAAAAAAATTATAAAAAATTATTTAAAAATTTAAAAATTATTAAAAATATATATAAATAACAAAAATTTTCCAAAACGTTCAAGACCCTTGACCCAAGACCCGAGACCCTTGAACCAAAATGCTTGACCCAAGAACCCAAGACACTCGACCCTTTACTCCAAGACTCTTGACCCTTCTCCCTTAACATAACAAACCCAAAATATAAATAATTACAAAAATTCTTGAAATAAAAAAAAAATCATAAAAAATAAAAAAATTATAAGTAATAAAAATCTTTATTTATGGAAAAAGAAGGTAACCGTGCCTCACTGCTTAAGTCGTTCTGCTTGCTCTCAAACTTAACCACATACATGTTTTAACCATGCACACAGTCGACTTTTATGTATGTATATGCTAGTAGAATTTTTTTAATGTAAATTTATATGGAACCAATCCAAGCCCTTCATACGAGTAGCAACCACCTGCCCAAGTCATGTTATAATCATGGTATGGATCAGCATCTAAAAACACTTTTATAGACATACTTGGCATTAATTGAAATACCAATAGTGCTAGTAAACTTGTAATGTACGACGGTGATAAACTGTCTTATCTACCACGGTTTCCTTGAACATCAATCCCTCAATCGTCAAATCATTCCATCGATCTTTCACAATCTTTCACAATCCTCCTCCTCAGCAATCTTTCTATCAATCTTTCCATCAATATTTCGTCCAATCATTCCATCAATCTTTCGCAATCTTTCCATCAATCTTTCGCAATCTTCCCATCAATCTTTCGTCTACGCATTCCGTTATTTTTCGCAATTTTTAACCATTTTTCCATCAATCTTTTGCAATCCTCCTCCCCTCCTCAGAAATATTTCCATCAACCTTTCAAAACTTTCCATCAATATTTCGCAATCTTTCTATCAATCTGTCGCAGTCTTTCGTCCAATATTTATATCTTTCCATCGATTTTTCAATCATTCTCATAATCTTTAAATCAATCTCACAATCTTTCCCTCAATGTTACAATCATCCCATTAAACATGCGTCCAATATTTCGTTCAATGATCAATCCATAATCAGTTCATGTGTGTGTCGTCTGTTCCCCACCCATACATATTAAAAAAACATTTATTCACCAACTGTCTCCCCACATTTGTACTTGACGAGAGAATTAACGTTTTGTATGCAGTCCACTATCTATGCATTTTTATGCTTAAATACTTCATTAATATTTTGTGCATTGATCTTTATTTCAGTAAACGAGTGCTCATAGCACCACTTTCAGGTTATGAGGGATTAAAGACTACAGCACAAAAATAAAAGAAGACCAATGATTGAAGATATCTCAACAATACACGATAAATACCAACTTTCTGAAGGTCAATCAAATGTCTGAGTCTATCAACAAGTTAATTCGGGTCTTTGGGAAATAGGTAGACTGTATTCTCGGCGCCTTCTGCCTTCTTCGTGTCGCTTGTTGCAGCAAATATGTTGGAGAGGTGTGTCAGTGCATCGAGATAATCGCCATCGTCGTTTTCAGCGCTATCACTGTCTTCATGTTCATTTTCATCAATGCTCTCTTCATGGTCATCTTCACCTGGCGACAACCAGTTAGCGATGATGCAGGTCGCGGCTCCTTGATAGTTGAGATCAAAGACAGGTCTTCGTATTCGCAATTTATCTTCGTAGCAATGACGAGAGAGCGCTTCCAAATCGATGTTCATATCATGGTGTCAGGGGTCTGAAAATGTAGGGTTACTTTGAGTTATTCTTTGGCAGAACGTCAACTGCCATTTTTTTCTTTATAAATGCGGTTCTTTTTACAGCAAAGAGCCTAGCTTGTGCCAACAAAAGGCCTTCCACTATAAAATATATATGTGAAAATTATGGGACCACTCTGAGAAAACCCACATACTCGTTCGCCCCAGTCGGCACGACTCTGCGACCGGGTTTTCACCTATGGTCAAAATGATCGTCGGCATGTACGAAGAGCCCTTTTCGCGCGATGAGGTATTACGACATTGGTCCCATGCAGTTTGTGCGAAGCGATACATTGAAAAAACATACCGAGATCTGCAAGGATTCGTCTACTGGGAGTCAGCAAGTGTTGACGGCAAAACCTCTTGCTGCATCGATAGGTACAAATTCGACAGGTGATTATGATGAGACAGTTAATGCTAAAGACGGAATGAGTGCAGTAGAGTCGGTTTGTGTGGAATGAACACTTGCAAGACTTTCGCGTGAAGTCGACGAACTTCAAAATAAACGGTCGTCGGCTCTAAAAGCTGATGAGCATGCAAATCCTGCTACAAATAAAAGCAAATTTAATATAGAATACAAAACAGGAGGTGAAGATGACCATGAAGAGAGCATTGATGAAAATGAACATGAAGACAGTGATAGCGCTGAAAACGACGATGGCGATTATCTCGATGCACTGACACACCTCTCCAACATATTTGCTGCAACAAGCGACACGAAGAAGGCAGAAGGCGCCGAGAATACAGTCTATCTATTTCCCAAAGACCCGAATTAACTTGTTGATAGACTCAGACATTTGATTGACCTTCAGAAAGTTGGTATTTATCGCGCATTGTTGAGATATCTTCAATCATTGGTCTTCTTTTATTTTTGTGCTGTATTCTTTAATCCCTAATAACTTGAAAGTGGTGTTATGAGCACTCGTTTACTGGAATAAAGATCAATGCACAAAATATTAATGAAGTATTTAAGCATAAAAATGCATAGATAGTGGACTGCATACAAAACGTTAATTCTCTCGTCAAGTACAAATGTGGAGAGACAGTTGGTGAATAAATGTTTTTTTAATATGTTTGGGTGGGGAACAGACGACACACATGGACTGATTATGGATTGATAATTGAACGAAAGATTGGGAGCATCTTTAATGGGAAGATTGTAACATTGAGGGAAAGATTATGAGATTTATTTAATGATTGTGAGAATGATTGCAAAATCGATGGAAATATTTAAATATTGGATGAAATACTGCGAAAGATTGATTGAAAGATTGCGAAATATTGATGGAAAGTTTCTAAAGATTGATGGAAATATTTCTGAGGAGGAGGAGGATTGCAAAATATTGATGGGAAGATTGCGAAAGATTGGTGGAATGATTGGACGAAATATTGATGGGAAGATTGGAACATTGAGGGAAAGATTGATGGAATGATTGCTGAGGAGGAGGATTGTGAAAGACTGCCAAACATCGATGGAATGATTGGACGATTGAGGGATTGATGTTCAAGGAGACCGTGGTAGATAAGACAGTTTATCACCATCGTACATTACAAGTTTACTAGCACTATTGGTATTTCAATTAATGCCAAGGATGTCTATAAAAGTGTTTTTAGATGCTGATCCATACCATGATTATAACATGACTTGGACAGGTGGTTGCTACTTGTATGAAGGGCCTGGATTGGTCGCACATAAATATATATTTTTAAAAATTCTACTAGCATATACATACATAAAAGTCGAGTGTGTGCATGGTTAAAAATATATGTAGTTAATTTGAGAGCAAGCAGAATTACATAAGCAGTGAGGCATGGTTATCTTATTTTTTCATAAATAAAGATTTTAAATAATACTTTATAATTTTTAAGATTTTTGTTTGGATTTTAAGAATTTTTTGGAGTTTTTGTATTTTTTCGGGTTTTTTAGGTAAAGGGTTAGAGGACAAAGGTCAAGGGTCTTGGAGTCAAGGGCCGAGTGTCTTGGGTCTTGGGTCAAGTACCTTGGGTCAAGGGTTTTGAGTCTCTAGTTAAGGGTCAAGGGTTTTTTGGGAATTTGTTGAAACGTTTTATAAATTTTTGTTATATTGATATCTTTTTTAATATTTTGAAAATTGTGTATAATACTTTTATTAAGTTTTTTGTTTTTATTTTTTTATTTTTGGGGTTTCAAGGTTAAAGGTCACCGAGGTTAAAGGTAAAAAGTCACCGACACTCAACATGGTGGACAAGATGGTCGCTGGAGGAATTAATACAATAGCACCACCTAGGTGATGTAAATGTAAACATATTGAATCCAATATGGCGTCCTCCAACCATTTATAAACAAACGACAAACGAAAAACCAAGATGGGTGCATACTATGTAAGAGTATATGTGAGGGGGTGGAGGTGCCAGGGGACCTACATAAATTTAATTATTTAAACAAATTTTTTAATATTTTTATTAATACATTTTTAATAGTACATTTAATAATATTATATTACTTCTTAATATTTTTTATAAATTTTTAATAGGTTTTTGGGAATTTTTTCAATTAGTTTGGCGTTTTTTAATTTTTTAATTTTTCAAGGTTAAAGGTCACCGGGGTCAAGGTCAAAGTCAATGTCAGCTGGATCAAATATGGGGGTAGTAGTCGGTAATGTAATATGCTCGCTGACTTTTATGAATTTATTCAATGTTTGCAATTTTTCTCGAATTTTAGTTTTCAAGGTTATATAATGTCACAGTTATATTGTCAAGGTCTCCTGGGTCCAACATGGTGGTTGGATGACGTCATAACATGGTGGCTGGTCTGTTCCAGTCCCTTGTCCCCACTAAGCTCGAACATTTAAAATTTTAATTTCGTAACTTTTAAATTATTTTTTATAAATATTAGGGGATTTTTTGAGATTTTTGGGAATTGTTTGGAAAGTTTTGGGTTCAATGTTATTTAAGATTACTGGGTCAAGGTCAATGTCACCTGGATCAGATATGGTGGACAAGATGGCTGGCAGAACGAATATAGCCGATGGTTAGGTCTGACTCCGCATTCGACCCCTTGTATTGATTTGGCATACCTTATGCCTATAANNATCGAAAATTGCCTTTCGGGGTATCGTTTTTGCAGCTGGGGGGATCGGTGCTTTTTGAGGAAAAAATGAGAAATTTTGAGAGAAAATGGTGACATTTTAGGGAAAAATGGCCGCCGGGGGACCGGAATGAGAGAGCACGATCAGCTTCGATCTCCTGCCGCCCTACTCCCTTGCCCCAAACTTCCATTTTTCATTCTACTATTGTTCATTCGTACATATGTACCGACGTTAGTAAGAGGACCTTGATTTGCAAACTCGTTTTTAACTGACTCAGTCACCATGGTTTCCCTTTTTCAGGTTTTGATGTCCGTTGTAGTATTCGTGTATCAATAAGATATTGCACTGAAAATTTGTCAACAATGTGGACAAGCGCTCTCCCATATATAGCTTGGTTATCTCTGTAATGCGAAAGGTTTACTCGGAATATTGTTTTAACGTTCTTCACTCGGCCTCTTGTGCTTGTCATACTATCCGAACACTGCGTACCGAACAGGCTGCTGAGAAACAAGTGTTGTAATTCATCGTCCCTCGACCTATGTTCAGTAACCACGCGACTCTTCTCCAAGCGATAAGGACGACACTGACACGCGCATCAACTGCGCCATCGCCACTAAGCGCAAGGCTATGAACTGGCATGCAGTGTTTTCGTCGTGCAGCGTGTACTTATGGGACTCTAAGCGGTGACCCTGTCACTTTATTAGTGGAAAGTCTGTGGTAAGGTTCATTACAGGTCTCTCGAATACTTTTATATGTATCTGACCCGAATAATTTTAACATACAGCACTTTGAGAAAGCTGATTTCAGCTGTGTTCGAGTTCTCTGAAATGATGTTACTTATGTGTGTTATGTTTTGAAAGTAAAGGGCTGGCATTGGGCACAGATCACACGTTTAATAGTTCTTTATTTTTTATTTTTTCCAACACACTGCCAATTAGTTCAGGCGCCAGGCAGGCCTGTGGTTCATCCGTGGCGACAGCATCGAGCTCGCCCCACTTTACCGCACACTTCGGTGGTGTAAACTGTTAGTGTACCTTTCGCTTGTATGCTCATAATGGAATAGTTCAATTTAGGCGATAATACTTGTTGGAGATGTACGAAAAAAATTATGAGATAAAAACATTAGTGTTTTCCGACACTGTTCCCATCATTCCGTTAATCTTGGCATTATCAGTTATGGGTTTAACCAGAAGACAGCACGCGATTTTAACTCCTTTGACTTGAGTGCGGGCGGACCAGACGCTGTGACGAGATGGGGATTATCCCAAAAGGAGTTGTAATCGCGTCGGAAATTGCAGTCCGCCGCATGTGATGACTGATCACCCCTCGGCCTATCTTGGTTGCATCGAGCTTATCGCTCGAGCCGTGCCCGATATCGTGATCCCTTCGAAGATATCTTCCCGATAGCGATAATCGCGCGCTATTGCCTTTGTTGTTCGTTGGCCGCCCATATAGCGCGAGGCAAGAAATTGATGCTAGGGTTATTAGATGGGGACATTGAAACTTCGCATTGCCGCATTGTCACATTGCTGAAATCAATGAGAAATAATACACATGTTCTTTCAAGCATTCGTTTTGCTAGAGGATGGTATTAGTTATTGCAGGCCTTTATTGCAAGCGCTACAGGTACTGGCGGCTCGCCTCAGTAGCGGCAGCTGATAATAGCGACCGCCCAGCTGTGTACTAACTGTTACAAAAACATTCGGCCCGCATCGGCAAACGCGCAACTGATTATACGGAAATTAATGTTTTCAGCACGGCATCAGGCTCAGGCAGTCTAACCGCGCAGGTACCCCTTCCCTCGCCGGCCGCACCCCGCTCGTCGTAATTCACCCGCCAACAGTTGTGGCGCTAACAGTATATTGTCTCTATACTGGTTTCAGACACAATTAAGTTTTGTGCACTCTCAACCACTCTCTCCTATTTCATTTTTACCAGTGGAGTGTAAGTACCGAAGTCTGACTCAGTTGTTGTGGTCGCTAGTGCAGTTTCGAACCCAGGCCCCGGTGGGAAGTTTTTATATGATGATTCCCGGGTTGCTAGTGCAGTGTGAGGTCATTCTCCTCCGCCCCTCGCGGTACACCATTTCCCTCCATATTCGATATCCCGCTGTTCCATCCCGAATCTCATCACTCGTTATCAGTTTTCAGGTTAGCTGGAACGTCACATTAGGCCTGTTCCTCAGGTGGGTTGTTGTTTTCACACAATATCATTTTCTCTTCAATCTTGTTGACCTTGATGTGAGAACAAACTTGATATACTGTATCAGTGCATTTGATTATCTTTCTCAAAACAGTACTAGGCGATCTTATACTAGTCAACACCACGTCGACCAGGATCAATGAGAACTTCTCATATTTTTATTTGCCACTGGTGCTTCCACTCTTGACCTTGTTTTGACGTCTTTTCTGTAGTCTATTTTTCGATCTTTGAGAACGTTCATTGATGCCTCCATAGTTATAAAGTTATGAAATGGTTTTTTTTTATCGCTTTTCACGGTGATTTTTGATGTGAGCTACATGTATGATGGCGGAATTTTTTTGAGTGGTCATTTCAGTTCATATTCAAGTACTTCTTCCTTTAAAAATACCTGTTTTATTGACTACTTCTGAGAATGAATAAAAAATAAAATATTATAGTGAATTTTCTCGCAGTCATGTGAAATATGACAGTAAATAAGCAAAACACAGATTTTTTTAAAATGAACTTCTGATAACTGATTTGATTTTGTAATCAATAAAGGTCAAACTGTGGCGAAGGCAGGATGATAATAAATGCTACTTCACAAAGGTGTAATAACACTTTTTTACAACACAGTTATTCGTTCAGTTGTACATTTGCCCAAGGTATTAGTAGTAAACAAAACAACTTGAGTAGCCTTACCTCCGTCCCCTACACCTACATCATTAGTTAAGACTTATTTTATAGTAAGTTTTGTGAACAAAGGCAAATGCCATCACAGGAAGTATGCTGAAAACCACTTTTTATTAACGAACCTTCGGGTAGTTTTGTGAAACAGCGTCTCCTGTGAACATTTACTTACACTGTAAAATAACTAGGAAATTTGCATTATATTAGTACCGCGTTATCAGAAATAGGNCATAGAAGAAATGACCAATTGATCAAGTAACCTACTGTTCGAGTTTCCAACTGTTCGAGTGTCCAACTGTTTCCAAGATTCGCCATGCAAAATGAGCGAAGTATCCAGTAATATATGAGGATATAAGTTATTTAATAAAACATTCAAACGTGAGGTGATCGATCTAGCAACAAACAAAATAGAATAACCATTTTAAATGTGTTGTAAGGTTAGTAGCCCCATAAAATTACGACATCCTTGAATCTTTGTCAAATCATATACGCTGTTATATGGAAAAGGAGACGTGAAGACGATATTTTCTTCTAATGTCCTATTTATTGTAAATTTGAACACCCGTTTAATTAATTATTTATTTTTTGTCTTTCAAAAAGTGTAACAAAGGGTCTTTTTTTCATGTGCTACTTAGTATTATGTCACGTTCTATGTGGCTTTTTGATTATAGGCTGTTCACGGTAAACGGAACACTATTCAAAGTCCTACTTAATATCTACTTGTATGCACATTGTGTATTCTTCCGCCACATGTCAAGTTAATATTGTAATGGGCTTCATCACTTCATTCATGCGTCACTGACGTGAAACTGCAAAATTATTATTCATGTAAACATTTCACAAATATGTCAACTCTTGCACTTATACGCATTAAAAAAAAAGCAAAATAAATCATTTCAACATTCACAAATGATTACCTGACACTTTTAATTCGAACATTACGACATGGAACTACTTTCCCTCCGTCGTTACCAACTTTTCTGGGCGCATGTCCCTCAGTGTGCGCATCAAAATATATGCAGGCATGACCAGTGGCATTTTTCAAAGGTTGATTTCAGAAGTGCTCAAATAACTGTGAACAGCCTATACAATTCTTTCACCTCCACTTCTCGATTACTGCTGCTGTGGTGACTTTTGAGAATAAAGTTTGGACATCGGGAACTGATGGGAGATATGCCGTTCATTCCCACCCGTGTCGGACACTCGGAACAAAAGGCACGTCCTTGCGATCTGCTCCTCGAGCCACAACAGAACTTTTATAAGACGACGTTTGTAACAACGTTTCGAACAGCATACTGCTGGGTGTTGCGAAACAAATCACATCCTTCGCATCCCGTATGCTATACAATGCTTGGGCACTTGTAGCTGAGCTTACAAGTTGTCAACCCTCCGGTGTTTTCCCTCATTCTCCTGAAGTCAACTAACCTTAGCAAAATGATCGATGCGAGACGAAAAACTTACATTAACTACTTCTGGAACATGTAGCCAGTACTCTAATAATATGGAACTCTGCGGAGTAAGTGATCCTGTTTACTTAACGTGGTATTAAAGAGCTAAAGAATTATTGAAGAAACTATTGTTTTCATTTATTTGACTGTTTTGTCAGATATTTAAGCACTTCAATCAATTCCACAACAAATGTTTTTGAGAAATTTTATCCAGACAATGTTTGGAATAGGATTTTCAAGTGAGTAAATTGACTTTATACCATTAATCACGCAATATGTACAACTTTATTAGTAAAGTTAACAATCGCTGGGGTAGAGTTACACCAAATATTAAAAAGTTTTTAGGTAAATATATAAAAATTAGTACGATGTTTCTCAGTACATTTATATATGTGTATAAAAATTAATTACAACTGTTTTCGTACATAGGAACAAACTAATTATTTTGATTTCATTGCTTGAAGAAACTTTTTTTTTTGCCCAGTGTTTGTTATGAATCATCCAAACAAGAAAATAACGTAAACTTTGATCGTGAAAATGCTTCTGTTAATGAGTTAATCCTTACAAGAAGTATATTGTAACGAAATTATTCTTCTGTCATGTAAAACTTAGTCGTGTATTTCTGACAGTTGTAGTCGTTTCTGTAGCGTGTTTTCAATCAATTATTAAATTACTGCACCGTTATTTGATTGGTTGCAATGATGCAAGCAAATGAACTCTGCAATTATGAAAATAATATTGTTAAGAGTGATTGGCGTTGCTATAGGTTATTTGTTTCCGAGAGTATTTTTGAGAACTTCCCCCGAAGAAAACTACTTCATTAATATAGAACGGTGCCTATTTTCAAACAGTTTCTTTTTTGCCACAGTTTGATCACGTCGCTGTATATTGTTTACCAGCCTCATGAATGACGTAGTAAATTCCCATTAAGGCTCAGCTTCACCTATTATGCAGAAATCCTTCGCTTTCGTGCCATAATTTCAGTTTCAGAGGTTTTCTTGAAAATGTTTGATAATATAAAATTTACAATTTACTAATTGCTAAATACTTTTTGTATCTAATTTTCACTGTGTGTTGTTTCCTGCTTGCAGAAAGGCAAAAACTTATTCATAAAATACAAATATGATCCCGACTTTCAACAACAAGCAGATAACACACAATTAAAATTATGCACAAAAATATTAAACAACTCGTAAAATGTAAATTTCTATAATCGTACATTGTCAGTAATTACGATGAATCCGAAGTTATGATACAAAAACAAAGAATTTCTGCAAAAGGAGTGAAGCCGAGCCTTAACGTCGTAATTATTCTATTTATGTTGTAACCAGATATCACTGCTCGTGTTTCGGATTGGGTTAACGGAGGAAGGAGTAGCTGATAAGTTGGGACACGGCAGCGCGTGTCAAAGAAGTAAGCGCGAAGCGAAAACAAGCGAGGCCGTGTTTCTGCGAGATACGGTGCCTCGCCACTATATTAAGCAACTTCAGAATACAGTGGCATCGCTAAAGGATGGCCCTAATAATTTCCAACCTTTACACCCAGCTGGCGATTGATAAATGCGACGCCTCCCCGCAGCTGTTCGTGATTTGAACACGACTCGTTCTGTCGCGTACTCCTCTCGGCGCAATAAATAACTGAAAAATTCGATGCGGCTGTTGAAGCCCAGGGAGTTGCGAAGTGAGGAGATCAATGGGGGATGAAATCTTCACGCGCATCAAGTTTCACAATCGTATTGAGTGTTGTTTTCCCGTGATCGTAAAACCATCGTGCTATCGGGGCAAGCAGGTTTATCGGATATTGGCAAAGCGCGTCCCACTCTTAGATTGCAGTACAGTGTGAATGGCGCGCACTGTTGCCAGATTACTTCAGCTTTGCGACGTAATTCGCAGGCTGAGTAACAAATGGGCGGCGAAGGAAATGGCCTGGTTAAGAGAATTTTATCTGGTTACCTCCATGACAACTCCTAAGCGAATCCTATCCTGCGACGCAAAGCTAAGCGGCTTTTTTGAAACTGAAACCTGTAAGAAACTCTATCATCGTGATTGCATGGCGCGCACGCAACGAAAATGGCATATTTTTTTGAGGCTGCAAAAAGATAACTTATCAGGCAACAGTGCACGCAGGAACAAGGACGGAGTTAACGACAGAAATCATGTATTGGAAAGAGAGAGTGAATGTTTATTACACCGCACACTGCAATCTAAGTGTGCGTCTCAATCTACAGCAGACCTACACACGGCATTGCGCAGAATTTAAGAATAAAGTTTTTTAAAAATATATTTTATGTATTTTCTTGCAATACAGTTCACTAATAGGCCGGTTTACAATACATTCGTGCAACTTATACATAAGTAATTTATATCAGCATAGGAAGGATTTGAAAAAAAAAAAAAACCGTAGCAATATTAATTATATAAGAACACTATATTTAACCTACTAACATTACAAACACGATTTTGTGTCCGGACTATTTCACGGATAGTTTTCGGTGATGTATCAATTACAAGCAAAAATGCATGGTCACTATGTCCTAACAGTGGACTTGAGTTTGCAATAATTGGATTTAAATTCTGGCGGCGAGTGATTAAACAGTTCCGCATGTTATGTAAGTGAATTATTTCCTGTAAATAGCAGTACTTTGAATAGGGACTCTTGGGTTGTTTTTATGACGTGTGAAGTGTTCGTGGTTAGGTGTAAGCTGCATTAATTTATTAAAAAAATATTTCGGTTGGTTTTTTTTTTTTTTTGCGAGTTGGAGCAGTTTTCTACTTTCCATATCTAGTCAACCAGAGCGTTTAAGATATTCGGCTACACGCTGCATTCTCTTTAAAATATAAGCAAATCGATGACAAGCATTGTTACACGAAATGTCTGGAAATCACTATAGACTGGAGATTTTATTGTTTTTAATATTTATTTCTACATGTGACGTAAATGTTCAATTTAAGTATACTTTAAAGTTATAGTCCATTCACGGCTACATGCAAATTTTTGGAAGCCCTGGTAAAGTTCTACTTTCAGGATATTCCTCCGCCTTATGCAAACAAAGATTAACAAAGTCTAGAAAATGAAACCAGAGGGACAACGCACCGCATTCGTGCGCACTCAGTTTAATATTAATTTGCATAATAACTATTTCTTATTAGGCATTACCAACACGGCTATTCTCACTGTTTTTGTTCACTTTAACTAGAAATGAAATATTGTAATTTATAAATATAATAACAGTAAAAAGTTAAATTTAGCAAAACAAATATAAATTTTATGTTAACACAAGTATTGAACGCTTGTAATACATGGCATCTTTAGGAAACAACCAAACACATCTTATATAGGGTGATTTTTCAAAGGTTTGGTTCAAAAAGTGTGACGGAACAGTGAATAGATAATACCACGTAGTTATGTGTACCTTGGCTGTGCGAGGGGGATCATTCGCACTGATTTAATCCAATTATCGAAGTTTATGTGGACTTTACATTTGATTGTGATCAATTGTTAGTCCCGTTATTTCCTTCTTTTTATCGGTAATAATGGCTGGAAGTATTTTGGAGCTTTAAATGGATCTTAGCATTTTTAATTTTTTAAAACGTTAATTGGAGCTGCGCTCATTTGTTACTAGCTTCAGCAAACCGAGCGCGCTCATTTTCACGTTCCTTCACAGCGATTAGGTAACGTAAACAAACTTCCGTATGTAACTATGACAGTCCATTGCTCATAATTTCTACACATGTTACTTTATCGCACCGTCGCCAGATAAATTAAAATGAAGCTACGCTGCCAATTAATACACTAAGTGTGGCAAAAAGCCGCCAAATCTGTTTTAATATGCCATGAAACCTACGTTAGCATCATTGGACAGAAAATTAAGCTAAAACTGATGAAATGAATTCATTTTCCCTAGCTTCTTACATTTTTTTTTCGATAAGATGATAAGAATTCTTGTTCCCTTTAGTACTTATATAATGTACATATCTAAATTCGACCGACAAACTTAGGCTGCAAGTTATCATGAACAAAAAAAGGTGAAAATACATATACGACGTATGGTCGAAAGTGAATCGGGTGGTAAATCTTTGAAGTTGGACCGGAAGCACTAGTTTATTACAAATACTGGAGAAAATATTTGAGATGGAACACTTGGAGTGTCTGGATAATGTGTAAAGTTAATTGGGGCATACGGATTAATAACCCACCATTTAAATCCCAAGTATTCTACAGCGTCATGGAGATTACGTCGAAATAAGGGCAGTGACCGTGATTATTTACATTAGATAATTTGATGACAAGGACAAACAAGTATTAAGGTGTTTACAGATTTTTTACTCCGTTGCACATTATTCAGACGCTCAGTGTTACATCTTAAATTTGTTCTGTAATATTTGTAATAAACCACCGCTTCAGACCCAACTTCAAAGATGTGTACGGACCTTGCGATTCACTTTAGACCATAGGTCGTGTGTATGCGTGTGTGTATACACGTATATATTTTTTTTTATTCCCCACTTTTTTTTCGTATTTAACCTCCAGCCGAAGTTTGTCGCTCGATTTGAGATACAACCTGTATAAACAAACACACACATACATTACTATGTAGGCATTTCGTAACACATGTAATAATTAAAAAAAAAAAATCGTATCTCTACTTTCAGTCGTGACTAACAACACAAAATGTCGTTTTTACGAAAAACTAATTTTAATTTAACCAATTTGCATGCAAAATGTATACTTGCAGACAATACTGCCATACGCGTGTATTTAAGAGACGTGTCGAATTTACATCCTTTAATGATAGCCCACTCGTTAGGCGACTTAGCAATCAGTTCCGAGCTAATGAGTCATTGAATTCTTGCAGGCAAGGGNGAATGATAGCCCACTCGTTAGGCGACTTAGCAATCAGTTCCGAGCTAATGAGTCATTGAATTCTTGCAGGCAAGGGCGTAAAAAGCCTTCCGTTGAATGTGAGGTTTTCGGATCTTTGACTACACGGAAATCTGAGCATTTTCGTGAAGTGTTACTCGCATATTCGTTGTCTACAGAAAAAAAATATATAGGCTGTTCACGGTTACTTCCAACTTTTCTGAAGCCCTGCCAAAGTTCTACTTCCAGCACATTCTTCCGCCTCATGCAAATAAAGTTAAGTAAACCTAAGGGACAACGCACGTGATTCGTGTGCACTCAGTGTAATATTATTTTGCATAAGAATTATTTCTTACTAGGCGTTATCAAAGTAACTTTTTTCTCCCTGTTTTTATTCGCATTAATTATAAACGAAATATTATAATTTCTAGATGTATGTCTACGGTAAGTTCAATTTAAATAAAAATAAGTTACTTTTATGTTGCCACAAGCATAAAACGCTTGTAATACGAGATATGTTTAAGAAAAAACCAAACACGTCATACATAGGATGATTTTTCAAATGTTTGATTTAAAAAAAGTGCCAAGAAACCGCGAATAGACTATAATGCGTGTATGTTCAACACTAGTTTTTTTTTNATGTTTGATTTAAAAAAAGTGCCAAGAAACCGCGAATAGACTATAATGCGTGTATGTTCAACACTAGTTTTTTTTTTCCTACAGACCGTTACTGATACTAGAGGTAGTGAAGTAACGATGCTCGCTTTATTCAGGTTGCGAATGCCTTCAGGATAGTGGACTTACACGTCTAGATGCCATTCATCCGTCTCGTGTCGTCGTCATTGGAAACTGGTCGGACAAGCAGTAGTATCGAGGCCAAGCGGTGAAAGCTGCGCATCGTTAGNTCGTGTCGTCGTCATTGGAAACTGGTCGGACAAGCAGTAGTATCGAGGCCAAGCGGTGAAAGCTGCGCATCGTTAGTTCCCCTAAGAGCCTCCCTCCCTCCCTTCCCTTGCGACCTTTACTCTAATATTTATTCCCTCCGCGCATTATTACCAGAGCAAACCACTTTGACCGTGGTACGCTTCCAGCGATGTTCACTCTACTAACGGTGTTATGTACCTACGTCATCAGCGGTCATTCGCCCGTTTTTTTTTTTNTTTTTTTTTTTTTTTTTTCATTGACATCCTGCAGATGTACGGCGTGATGACTTTTCAAAGAGATCGGATGCCAGGGAGAAAGTGCGATAACGGACCAGGAACTGCTGAGCATTAATTTTTGTTTCCGGGTCGCTATGGTAATGCAATTTACCCGTATAGTTCATGATGACAATTTTCTTTGTGCTCTCTAGATCCAGGGAAATGTTCCGATTGTTTACAAACTCTAGTGGAAAATGCATCGTTAGATTTCTCGGATGAATCGATTAACCAGCGAAATGTCTTAAAAATGGAAATCGTTCAGATATTATAAATAAAGATACATCCACTCATAGTAATGTTTTAAATCGACGTAACAAGTTTCGTAGACTCGGTTTTAATTTAATTGGAATTTAAATTTGAATTTAAAATGCTTAAATTTCTTAATAGGACAAGACCATATAGATCTTTAATAATTAATTCATTAATTCGTTTTTGGTTTATTTATTTTCAATACTTTAGTTTGTGGTACACTATTGTACGGGCTCTTTCAAGAGGACACGATTGCACTTCGAGTTGTGGTAGCACGAACCATGCTTAAAAATAAACTTCGTGTAAACACGTGTCCACTTCGTAATTGTTTTTTGTAATGTAGGTAAATAAAACGATGCAGACAATATAAATTATTTCAATATTTCAAGGCTCCCAGTAACACCTTACGATGATGTATTTTGCGATCACAATCGTGGTAACCTTAAATGCACCCCATGCTTGCATATCTTCGAGCTAGATAGGTATTTGCTTATAACTTGTTGAGCCGTGCTGTAAAACCAATATTTCCATCAGCTAATGAGCGGCAGTTAAAGGAGGAGTTTAGCCATTTGGTGCAACGTAGTATTGTATGAATTTGTCTCGAACAACATGCTGGTCCATTTCTTGATAGAGTCAGTGATGTTTTATCCTGGTTCGGCTGCCATCAATTCCTCGCGACAAGTGTTTTTTTTTACATCAGATGTTTACATAACGATAAGCATGTCGTAATAACACTTTATACAAAAATACTTCGTGTTTTAACTAAAACATTTTAGTCATGTTTCAGTGCTTCAGTGCAAGTGTTGAAAAGTTTGGTTTAACCATCTACAGCTGATGCCAGAATACAGGTAATACTTACAGAGTTATCCTGAACTCCAATACAACATTTGTGCGATAATTCGTCGTGGAAAATGAGGTAGATAGGTACATAATTCGACCGTTAACGTACCGTGTAAATTACGGGAGACACACGCCCTTGAAAATTGGGCATTATAATTAGCTGAATAGCAAAAATGTAAGACTGCTAGGTTTTCACGTCCGCCTGGGTGTGTTAAACTATGGAAACGTTTTGTGGTGTTCCTCTAATGCAGCTGTTCCCAAACCTTCTCTGTCACGACACCCTTGATAAGCGTCTGTGTTTCCGCGGAACCCCGAATATATTTCTGATTTTTAATAAGAATTTTGAACCCACAATGTTCTTCATTCCTGTGCCTATGCGACGCCGCTCCATACACACCTCGTCTCACCTCATACTCAACGGCTCTCAAGACCTCGCTGTTAAGAACCGCCCAAATCTCTTCACTTCATTTCTTGTACCCATGCGGAATGCCTGAACGGTACGTTTACATAAGTTTTGAAATCAATAATTTTACTATACCAAAAATGTTTATTTTGGTTTTAAAAAATAGGGTGCTGCACTTAACATTTGAACAACACAAAAAACTTTACTTTGGTACAAAGCTACCAAAATTATTCCAGTGAGAGGCAGAATGACATCTTTAGTAAGGAAAGGTTTTGAGTGTAATGTTTTATCTATTGCTCTTAAATTTTGATGTTGAGTGGTTTCGTGGAGTACTTTAGAGGTGTAGATGGAGCCCTTATGTTTCGCGGAACGCAGTTTGGCAATCGCTGCTCTAATGCACACAAATTATTATTACGTCATGTAACCGAAAAACACTCACTGGTAGCACAGTTTTGTTGCACCCACAAATATCCTTCTGTCGGACGATGTTGCTATAGTGACGCCATATTCAAATTAGAAACTCAGCTGTCACAACGCATGCCATACCCCCACCCCCTCCCGCAAGGGCCCCCCAGTAGCCACCTGCCGCAGAACACGTGGCAGCAATTAACACCTGAGGCGAAGCCAGGCCTGCCCAAGGGAGGCAGTTACACGTATCAAGTTTGCCTCGCCCCCCCTAGCAAACCCCATTAAACTTGTACGCGCCAAAGAAAGGACAAGATAGTCTGGCGATTTCCGCCCATGAGAGAATTAAATCACGTGCTGAAGGGGATGCGCACCGAGAAAAGGCTGACAAGCTTGGAAATTTGTGCCACGAGCCTCCCTTCACTCCTAGCAAAACGCAGGAGAACATTAACAAGCGCTGCAGAAAAAGCTGACAGGATTTGTCAGTGGCACCACAGGCTTCCCCCTCCACCTGCAAGAGCCTTGGCACACAGAGGATGTGGCCATTGTTCAGCACCTCCTCCTTTCCTCTTACCCTAACAAGGGTAGACACGTTTAATGTTCTAAGGAGGGATGGAAATAGTTCAAAAGCCAATTTGTGAGACAAGGGGGGATCAGTTACGTGAGATCAGTTGACCCAGTCATTTAGAATCGTGACGCAGGAGAGGGAGTCGTCCATAGGGACGCCGAGAGGCCGAGGGTCGGACCTCGGCAGAGTTAGTCACGTTAGTCATGTTAGTTATGTCAGTTGCATCAGTTGCAGTCAGTCAGTCAGATACATGAGTATCGGGACAGTTAACCAGTAACTCTGTGCACCGAGAGTCAGTTCGCAGAGACAGTCAGCCGGTGATACCCCTTCGCCAGAAAGCGGCAGGTGGTACGGCACTCGGAAGCGCCACACTGGGATGCGCATGGCGTCAGGCATGGGGAGCCAGATCGTGGACGTCAGCCGAGTCAGTTACAACCCTACGCCGAGAACGAGAGTCGAGTGATGACCTTCAACGAAGAGCGCCACGTCGGGCGAGTGGGAGTAGTCCAGTACAACCCCACGCCGAGAAGGCAGATGCCGGGGTGGGGGCCCGCCAAGGGTACCTCACCGGGATGTGGGAGTCAGTCAGCCAATGCCGAAGGAGGAAGCCAGCTGAGTGCAGCATGTCAATGCCAGCAAGTCCGAGGAGCTATATAAGGGCCACCCAACTCACCAGAACGCAAGTTACCACCCGAGCAACATAAAACAGCAGAATACAGTTAAGTAACAACGTCGTCACTCAGGGATGTATCCTGTCACCTAATGCCCCCCCATGGCATCGGAAACGTTAGCCAGAACACTGTAATCAGCCATTCAGGCCCAGAACTTGCAGGGCCAGTAAAGTATGTGTAATTGCCGCAAAAGTGCTGGGAATGTTGGTATGAATTCCCGGTCAATTAAACCTGTTAAAACAAAGACACGATGACATTATTATTCATCCTATTAAACATTACAATACACCTTGTAGCCTGTGCCTGGTAAATTAACTCAGATCCTATGAACCATCCTGTATCACACAGGTGGGGAATAGCATCAATAGTACCCGCCAAATGTTCACAGATGGCGGATACTATCCGCGAATGTGTTGTTTCATCTCCGGTAGTTTCTTACATTTTGCAAATAACTGATTTTAATTGACTTTGTTCGAGGGCGTGTCTTTCCCTTTATATTTACGTCAGTTTATATGTCGTGTTATGTTTTCTACTTCATTTTCCATAACGGATTATCTCACGAAATATGTACCTGGAATCCTGGGTAAACCTGTATGTGTGTGTTTGGTGAAATAATACAAACATCTTCCTCTTCTGATGTTTAATCAAAGCTGCTCTAAAGTGAAAATGTTAAGAATTATAAATGTGATGATGTATGTTGTTTCAGTAATGAAAGAAATATTCTTGGATAATGTATATGACAAATAGGAATTAAAGACTGCCGGACCCCTTAATCTATAAAGGTATGGAAGCTTTCTTAACCTTGTGTAGCCTTATCAGAAAAAAAACTTTAGCCTTGCTCGGTATGAATGTGTTACAATGAATGGTGAGTTAGTTTCGCACATTAATATAAGACTTTCATCCCCTAGAAATACTCACATCTGAAGACATACTGAAAACAGCAAAAATTGCTTTACAAACCAAACATGGAATACACCTAACATTAGTATGTTCGTACTCTACATGAATAAAATGGATGCAGCTCTGCTTTACACTGGATTTAATTACTGATAAAATATATTTATGAAACACTGATGCTACTCCCCACCTGTGGAATACAGGGTGGTTTATATGATCTGAGTTATTTTTACCAGGTACAGACTATAAGGTGCCTTAAATGTTTAGTAGGGTGAATAATGTCATCATGTCTTGGTTTCTCAGGTTTATTTGACCGGGAATTCATACACACATTCCCAGCAATGCAACTACTTTTTCGGGAATTAACTCATACATTACTGCCTCTTCGAGTTCTGGGCCTAAATGGCTGATTTCAGTGTTCTGGCTAAATTTACGATGGCTTGGGGGATACTAGGTGACAGGATATGTCCTTGAGTGGCGACATTGGTACTTATCTTTATTTGTTGCTGAGTTGTTGTTCCAGAGGTAGTTTGAGGTATGTTGAGTTGGGCGGCCCTTTTACAGGCCCTCGGACTGGCTGTCGTTGGCGTGCTGCACTCAGCTGGCTTCCTCCTTCGGCTTCGACTGACTGTCTCCCTTGTCCCGGTGAGCAACCCTTGGCGGGCCCCCACCTGGCTTCCGCCTTCTCGGCGCCGGGCTGCACTGGACTACTCCCTCTCGACGTGGCACTCCTCGTTGAAGCTCACCACTCGACTCCCATTCTCGGCGTCAGGTTTCAACTGACTGTTTACTTCCCTACCATGTCCCGGCGAGGAACCCCTGGCGGGCCCCCACCCCGACCTCCATCTTCTCGGCACGGGGTTGCACTGGACTACTCCCTCTCGACGTGGCGCTCCTCGTTAAAGCTTACACTCGACTCCGCCTTCCAGCGTGGGGTTGTAACTGACTCGGCTAACATCTACGATCAGGCTCCCGATGCCTGACGCCATGCGCATCCCGGTGTGGCGCTTCCGAGCGCCACGTTTTAACTCCCTACATCACTGAC